>JAHPZR010051985.1:0-23607 GCA_019787425.1 Platygyra sinensis | reverse complement strand
GACGTTTCGGGATGGGAGTCCTCTCATGAATAGCTGTCCTTCGTGAAGCATGTCCGGGTGAAATTTAACCAGTTTTGATTTTATCATTAGTGAGTAAAAAACGCTCAAGTGTATACTCAAAATCATCAGCGTTGAAAATTCAATGGAACCTGTACCTTTACCAGGACGTCGGAGCCACTTGGCTTTCACTTTAAACTGAGGACTTGTGCATGCATGGTATCAGTGATTTGCCAGGCTCGGCTGCACTTTCTCATGATGCCCAGCGGGTTACTGGAAGAGCACTTCACTGCCATGGCCGCGTATTCAGAATATTTAAAAGTGGCAAACAGTCGCATCTTGCCGTTCTGCTCCTTGAAATTGTGTTTCACAATGTCTCCAAACGACTTCAAGTAATCTAGGACGACCAAGGCGTTACCATCTTGTATCTCACCAACAGTGACAGTTCGATACATATGAGGCATTAGCAGTTCCTGCACTTCTCCACCTTGTCCCCAAACAATCCTGCTGCTCTGAACAATCTTCTTTTAAATACTCTTCTTTTTGCTCACCCTCAGCAATTTTCTGTTTTCATTCTAAGTGGCGTTCCACAACAGAGAGAGCCTTGTCTGTGTGGATTGGTGGCACAAAGATTTTGACTTGCCCTAAATTTTCGTTCTTCTCTAGCACCACCAAACAACCATCACAACCTTTGGACACTTTCTGTTCAATTGACCAATCATCCCTTTCGCGAAACCCTCCAAACGCTAAAGCCATTAGGTCTTTGCTACACGGCAAAGCAGCTTCTGTCACCACCGTCGACATCAGTTCTTTCCAAATCATAGTTAACAGTTCCTTCTGAAATCATTTCTCGAAGCCACGTCTTTTCCACAGGGGTTGCATTGGTGACGAAAGTCTCGAGATGTTTTGAGCAGTTTGTTCAAAAAACGATGAACTGAGGTGTTTCTCCAAGGAACTTGAGTGCTGAAGAAGGATGTAACTGTGCACAGTGATTAAATGCCACCACTCTGTACCCTGCCTTCTGGTGGCCAGTGAACACACAAAGATTTGCGGCATAACACGATACCAAAATCTTTGCAGCTTGAGGTCAGTGTTGTCATTGTGTTGAATAGCATCTGGTACTCTAATGTTCAGCTCGTGCTTTAAAAGCCAGTTTGAGTTCTTTAATTGTCTCATCTGCTAAGCGAAGTGATTTCGCGTTCAAGCTGTTGCCAAAGGCCCACTTGTTTCGCTTCCGCTTTAGGTTGCTGCAGGTGTTGCCTGTACACTTCCAACAAACGTCAACAGGTTCACCACCATTGTGACAGAACCCGACTTTCTACTGTCAGCCATATGCTTTTCCTCTTCGCTGCCCATGCGCGAAAGAATACGCTACCACTAACAGTTGCAATGGCTGCTAAAGCCAAAGCTTCAGCACCAAGTCCTTGATCAATGCCATCAAATAACAGCTTTGCTATGCGCGGCTTCCAATGGAACTCTAGCAATCTTGTGACCAAGCTCTGTAAGCAATCCCTTAGCAGTGGCTCCAAGCAATTCCAAGTCCTTCAAGGCAAGTTTTATTGATTCCAGTGGTGGTGATTCCACGAACTCAAACTCTGTCACATTTTTGATGCCTAGTTCCATCAGTTTCAACACTGCCTGGCCTAGATGGACTCTTAAAATCTCTGGTCGCGACCGATCTTCCATTGCCGCATACTCTTCCTCACTGTAAAGTCGATAGCACTTTCCAGCCTGTGTCCTTCCCGCTCGTCCTTTGCGTTGCTCAGCAGAACTCTTGTGGATGGTGTTATTTCCAGAGAACTTTTGTTGCGTTTTGGGTCAAATGTCATTTCTTTTACCATGCCAGTGTCAACCACGTACCTTATCCCTGGAATAGTAATGGACGTCTCCGCACAGTTCGTTGCAAATATCACTTTGCGTTTGCCCGCGTCTTCCTTGAACACTCTCTTCTGCTCTTCTTGACGTAGCTTGCCATGAAGGGGAAAAACAAACCAGGTTTGGATCAGATTCGATCATTCTTAACTTTTCACATGCACGTTCTGTTTCCACTGGGGAAGTAAGAAACACCAGAATATCTCCTGGACCTTCCTTGCAGTGAATTTCCTGCGCTATGTTAACAGCCTCTTGCAGATAGTTTTCTGCATTGCTTGTTGGACCATCTTTCCAAATGACATCCACAGGGAACATTCTACCAGACACCTTCAAACTGGACACTTATCAAAATATGCCACAAAGAGGGCAGGATCAATGGTAGCTGAAGTGATGACCACTCGCAGCTCAGGACGTTGCGCAAGGCTTTCTTGATCATTCCAAGAAGTAGGTCTGAGTAAAGACTGCGTTCATGTGCCTCATCGATAATTATGCAAGAATACTTGGATAGATTGGTATCTCTCAGACATTCGTGAGGAGAATGTGATCTGTTGCGTAAATAATACCAGTTTTCTTACTTGCTTGGATGTTCCCACCTACATGGCAACCAACAACCTGTCCGACAACTCCACCCATTTCCTCAGCGACGTGGGCTGCTAAACTAGTGGCAGCAACTTTTCTTGGTTGAGTGCAAACGATTAGGCCGTTCTTAGCGAATCCAGCTTCCTAGAGGTACTGGGTCATCTGAGTGCTTTTGCCTGATCCAGTTTCTCCGAGAACAACACATACCTGGTTTTCCTTGACAGTGTCAATGATGGTGGTTTTTCTTGCGTACATTGGAAGGGCTGCCTCAAGCCTTTGGCATTCTCTACCAACAACGGTCCTCAATTCCTTGATTGTACCCTGTACACGTGACAACGGCTGACAGCTTTGGTCAAGCAGACAAGAAGTGATCCGAGTTTTAAACCGTTGAAATTCATCCTTCTGTAGCTGTAGTTCATCTTTCTTTTGCTTTTAAAACTTCTCTCTCTGAGCATATTCGTTCATAACGTTCCACAGGTATGTGCTTCGATACACGCAGACGCCACTAAAGGACCACTTACTCCATCGATCTTTTTAGTATGTTGCTCTGTTACTGCTGTCATTTTTCCTTCAATTTCCTTTGGCAGTTAGCCAGTAACGTTTCTGCAGTTATTGCCAACACTTTACCAGATGTCTTTGTACGTTCTGGATCTTTACCATGAGAGTGGGGTTCCTGACAGGGCCACAACAGACAGAGGAACGGCTGTTGCTCCGTCGTTGCTTGCGAGAATGTTCACTGCCTTGTGTATCGCCAGGAACCCCTGAAGGATCACAATGCTTGAACGTATCACCGTGCATGTGGAATTATAGCTTTTTCATCCTGAGCGTTTTCTGTTTGTGATGACGGATTTGAGCCATTAACTTGTTGGTTATTTTTTCCGCAACTGCAAATAAATCCGTGAAATAATGTGCTTAGAAACGTAAAGTCATATTTCATGTCATTAAATATGTAGCCAATAGCAAATGTTCCCATTCAAGACCATATTTTCAAATAGTTATTCTGAGACCTGGGGGTGAGGGTGGGTACTTGACCCATATTTTACACCACATGACACTCTTGGGGGTGAGAGGGTTAAGAAAACCAACTGGATGTCACACAATAAAAGACAGTTTAGGTCAGAGGATATGGGATTGTCCTGGACCCAAAAGCTTTCTACTACATGCCCAGCCTCTACTCTGGGCTACTGTCAACAACTTGTAATAAATGAATGGGTGTCATGAGACACCCAGGAAGAGTGTTTAGTACCTATACCAAGCTCTTTCAGGAATGATATCAAGGCAACGTGGATGTCTAACCCAAGCTAAGGCAAATAACATAGCTAGCAGAGCCACGCAATCAAATCCAGTAAATGTAAGCGTGCTCAAAATCCCGATAGTGCACGCTGATAGCGTGAGCAAATCGCTTCGCCAGAATTTTTTTGCGCGAGCGGCCATTGCTAGCGCAGGGAAAATATTATATTTTGCGACAATAATGGATACATAGAGAGACTCGGCGCACTAGTCCCAAAACGCAGGACATATTTCCTACCTTTTCTCTTGCACTAGAGTTCTTAAATGAGGCAGAACAAGAGAAAAACAACGGAAAAGGGGACTCGGCATCAGCGCCGTCGCGATTTGCTTCACTGTCCGAGGGTGAAATGCAACAAATTTTCACAGAAATGACAAACTGGTCTGTCTCAACCTTTAAGGTAAGCTTAAATTTTTCCGTTTTAAAATTGTTAAATATGAAACTCGAACTTTCAACAGAAAATTTGAAATAAAGCCAATTCCTATTTTGCTTAATATTACTCCTACCGCGAACAATCACTTCTGATATTGTTGTCCCTTTTTCGCGTCGGATTTGATGCACAATTGCACTGGCTATGTTATAAAACAATTGGTTCATGCTTTTGACTGTGCACTATCAGGTTATGGAGCACTTGGGAAGTTTGGAGAGCCCTCAAGAAGCTATCGCCTCGGGCAACTCTTACACTTCTTTCGCGCTCTCCAAATCGATAGTGCACGCTAAAGCATGAAACCAATTGTTAACCAGGCATCATTTCAGTGTGACTGAAGGGTTGTTGCTAGATGGAAGGCTAGTCCATCGCATGGGTTACCCCACTCCCTCCCCCCACAAGATTATCCACCACAGGTACCCAGCAAAGGTCTTACATGGAGAAAGGTGCTGGACGAGTGACGTGTCTTGTCCAGGAACACAACAGAATGTCTGCTGCCAGGGCTTGAACCTGGACCACTCGATCTGGAGTCCAGCCCACCGCCTGTAATGCCACTGCACCACCCAAAAAGAAGCCAAAAAAGGCTAGAAACACCACCGTATCACCGTCAAGTGAATGGTTAGGGCTGGAAGCTTAAGAAATGTTTTCAAGAACCAAAAACAAATGGGCTGACGGTTTCGTCTGGATAACCCAAGGAAAAAGCCATGGTTGCGATGGATTTGGTTTTATCAACTGGGTTGATAATGTGTGTTGTGTGTTCGATGTTTTAAGTGGCAGGTAGTTTGTAGTCTAAACAGAACGCAGGGATGTCGGAAACAACAACAAGGTTATTTATTCCAGATGAACGCAGTAACTCCACTCAAGACTTCACAACAAGCACACGCTAGGCTTGTCAGTTACACTTGAATAAACACTCCTCCGCTAAACTTTACACACGACCTTTGTCACTCTTGTATAAACACGGCCTCTGCCAGCTATCCACGTAACCTCTCTGTTACACTTCAACAAACACGACCTCTGTCGAAACTTTACACGCGACCTTCGTCACACTTCAGTAAACACTGCTGACTCACGAGATAATTCTCTCTAAACACTCCTGGGAAAAAAACAACCTAAAAACTACACCGATTCGCTTATATACTTTACAGCACAAGATTCTAGAACTTTCCGGCTCTACTAAATAAAGTGACATTACAATGTAAAGCTATTTACAGTAGACGTAACGACTAAAATAAATTGCTTAGTCATCGTGACACGAAACTAATTAATATGCGAGACGATTCGAGACTAAATTAGCATATTCGCGAATGTTCCAAGTCACGCAACAATTTTTCGTAACAATGTGAATTGGCCACCACATAATCAGCCCCGTTGACAAAACAGAATTATCTTGTAATACTCCCCACCAACACAGCCCCACAGTTTCTTCAGAAACTTACCCTCTTTATTCATGGTGGCGGCTGAACTAAACGTACATGCCTATCGTGCTACAAAGTTTCATATATGGCACAGGCTAAGTAGATAGGGAAAAGTTCCTGCCAGGCAATGCTTACTTCTGAGGAAGAGGCACGTCACTACTGAGGTAACCATTCACCTTTAAACCAGTGATCACTGAGGTATGTTCCCTCACCAATTGACTCAGAGGCATAAGAGGCAAGGAAAAAAAATCGGAACACAAAGAAAATAGGCGTTCAAACAGGTGAAGCCAGGAAGTATGAATATCCAGGTCTTTTTAAATTCCTTACGGACGTGAACAAAAGAGCTTCGATTAGGTAAATCCGGGCCAGAGAAATTATGAATCGAAGAAAAGAGAAGTCAGAGGCACTAACTTCCAACTGAAATGAAGGAAACCAATGAACAAATTAAGGCTGCGAAAGAAAAAGGATGGTTTTAAACAGCCAGATACAAAGCAACAGAGCCCTAAAGGCACAAAACCTGGTCAGCTTGCTGTATGCGAGTCTACCTGCCATTATCAAGAGTCTAGTAGGATTCCCGTGAAATTCAGCAGTGAAGAGGGGGAAAGGGTCTTTCCCGCTGCCAGGACGATATCCAGGTCAGTAAATAGGGTTAACAGGTGACACAGGGCCGTGAAACATTAGTTAAACATTTGGAGCAAGAAATCATCCTGAATGTATGACTCCAGGGAGGCTGACTTTGTTATGGATAAGCCATTCAAAACATCACAAAGGATGCATGTGCCAGCTAATCATTTAATTTGTCCATAACAATAGAGGGCAGACAGTGGTACCTGTACAATAAATCGATTAGCAAAAAAAGCTCAAACACCAGCTTAATAGGCCATTACGTTCTAATGTATCTTTGTGCTACTCTGCTGACTGAGAAGGGTTGTAAAGAACAAAGCAAGGCTTTGGCAAGGGCCAAAGAGAAGGGGAGTTTAGCGTATTCCTCTCTGCGTTCTTAAGGAACATTATTGGTGACAGAGTGCTCAACAATAATAACTAATAAACGTACCTTTCCTAGACGTGTTAGCTGTTGCTTTACGTGAAGTCCTTCTAGGGTCTTGGTCTTTAACACTTTGAGTGGGGTTGCCAATAGGGGCACAACTCCCTGAGGAATGGCTTTTGCTCCGATGACGACGTCTATGAGAACTTCGGGGAGAACGTCCACTGCTATGTTTCTCAGAACAAGCTCCTAAAGGATCATTGTGTGCGAATTTATCACTTGCATGTGGAACTATAGCTATAGTGTTTCCTGTTTGGAGTAACCGCTCCTGTGATATGCCATCTGAGCTGTCAATTTGTCGGCCATTTACTAAGGCATCTGTAGATTAATCCATGAAATAATATGCTTAGAACCATGTTATCATAGTGAATATAGAAACAATTTAGAAAAACTTGCAAACAAATTGCCACAAATAATATCATAAAAAGTAGAGCAAAGGCAACCCTATACGAAGCTGCCAAGGAAATGAGAAGGCTGTAACATGCTATTCTGGGAGTTGGCCAAACAAGATGGACAGAAATGGGAAGGTCCACTTGATAACTGGAGAGACAGTACTCTATTCTGGTCTCGCAGGTGATGATGCACCATACAAAAAAGGTTAGGTGGTGCATTGATGTTATCAAAGAAGGTCAGAAAGAGCTTGAAGGAGAGGGAGCCTATGTCCGAGCGAACTATCTCTGCCAGATTTAAGTGCCAGAACACCACAATCATTCAAGTCTACACACCAACCAGAGGAGGAAGTGAAAGAAGACTTTAACCACCAGCTTCATACTGCCTTCGACAAAAGAAAGATGACACACCTTATCATGATTATCGCCTACGTTACTGCAAAGGTGGGCTCAGACAATAGATTGAGAAGCATCTATGGGCATCCATGAGAATGGTGAAATGTTCTGTGCATCAAATGGACTTGTAATCAGGCAAACACTCTTCCCACACAAGAAATCTCACAAGCCCACATGGAGATCTCCTGAAGGGACCTCTGAGAACCAGATTGGCCATGTGGCCATAGCAGAACATGGAGGAGCTGGCTAGAGGACAGTACAGTGAAATGCAGTGCAAGTATAGAAATCCGAGTATGACACATCACCAGGGCAGAGGTCAAAGCCCAGAAAAGCGGGAAAGATGCTGGGTATGACAACATCCCCAGAGGCCTGGAAGGAGGGAGGGCTGGTTTCATTCAAGGTTCGTCACTCCCTCCTCAATAATATATACAATGAGGAAGTCATCCCTAAGGACTGGAAGCTGTGGCGCCTGGCTAAACTTCCCAAGAAGGGAGATCTGTTCCAGTCCCTGTTTGTAAGAATTGGATAGGCATTACGCTCCTCTCTGTTGCAAGCAAATTTCTTTGTAAGATCATTCTAGAGGGGATGAAGGATTCTTTCGTGGACAGTCTTCACAATGAGCAAGCAGGATGTTGCAATGAGAGATCCTGATGAGACTAGATACCTACACTGAAGATTATCCTGAGAGCATCCCTTGGAATGGAACACAGGGCCATGTTTGGTTTTTGTAGCCTTTGACACAGCACCTGATTATGTGGATCGTGAAGTGTTCTGAAAGATCATGCTGCATTACAGGATCCCTGAGAAAGTTGTGAAAATGATTGGGTCTTTTACAATGGCTTCCAAGCAAGAGATTTGCATGGTGGTGATATGACAGAGTCCTTCAGCAGGAATACTGGAGTTTGTCCAGTGTGCCAGCTCAGCCCAGTTCTCCTCCTCATACCACTAGATTGGGTATCTCATCAACCTCTGGTGATAATGAGATAGGGATCCAACTTACCCTGCTGCAGACGTTAGAGGACTTACACTTTGCACATGACTTGATTTTGCAGAGCCAGAAGGTCGCCAGGGTCAGGCTCAAGGTCAATGCAACCGACACCAAAGAGATGAGGATTTGCCCCACATTAAAAACTGACAACATCAGCTGCGCAGGAGAGATCCTGGAGCAGGCAACAGCCATCTATTGGCAGCCTTATCATCACCACTGAGAAAGATGTTGAAGCCAGGTGCAGAAAGTGACAAGCTGCTTTCTTCATTGTAAGACCAATATGAAGATCAGAGTTAATCGCTCTGTATATAAAGATAAGGACCTGCAATTTTAACAGTCATGAAGTCGTTTCTACTTTATGGAGCGGAGACCTCGAGACTAACAATGGAGATCTTCGCCCAACTCCAGACCTTAACCAACCATGCTCTAGTACATCTTAGGGGTGTGGTGGGCAAGTAAGATATCCAATGACGAGTTATTGGCTGGCAGGGCAAAAAGCAGGAGAAGATGGAATTACCATAAGGAGATGAAAATGGAGATGGATCAGCCACACCCTGAGGAAACCTGCCACCGACATCACCGGCCTGTTCCTTGAGAGCAGCCCTTAGGATCTAGGAGAAAAGGAAGACTGAATTTGTCATGGAGGAGGACTATACAGCAGGAGTGCAAGAACTTGGGGAAGTCATGGAATAAAGTGAAAGGACTGCCAAAACTGGTCGGATTGAGAGCTGCATTGGAGGCCCTATACTCCACTCGGAGTGACGAGGACTTCATCAAGTAGCAACTTATTGTTACTAATTGGAATAAATGGAATGCTAGTCCATTACAAGGTTACCCCCACCCCCTCAGTATTACGAAGCACAGATACCCATTTGTACACCTGGGTGGAGAGTTAAGTGTCTTGTCCAAGAACACAACATTTATGTCCCCAACAAGAGCTCATTGCTGGACTGCTTGATCTGCCCACCCACCATGAGGCCACCTGAAAAAAAGGCCAACGGAAGGCTAGAGCAGCCGAAAGTATTACCATATGAATATTGAGAGATGAGTTGGGGCATTTAAGAACTTTAAAAATGCTTTTAAGAATGAAAAGAGCATTGGGCTGAATGACACAGGTAAAGGTAAGAAGTAATAAAGACCTTCAACACCGGCTTTGGTGGTGTTAAAAAAAATTAATACAGCTTGAAAGACCAAATATATCGAATAAACATACAAGTTACAAAAAATATATCATCTAGTAGGGAACTCACTAGGAGGCTGTTTACAAAGCATACAGAAGAAAGTTGACCTAATCGTAATAAAGACATTCAGGTTCAACTCAAGACTTGCGCCCTTAGTTTAATAATCTGGAGCTAATGTAAGAAAGACAACTTAATATTAAACAGTTTGAAATTTATTCATTAGTGCAGTAGCATAATGGAGCAAGAAATCATCCTGGATGTGTATGAATCCAGGGAGGCTGACTTTGTTATGGATGAGCCATTCAAAACATCAGAAAGGATGCATGTGCTAGCTAATCACTTAATTTGTCAATAACAATAGAGGGCAGACAGTGGTACCTGTACAATAAATCGATTGGCAAAAAAAGCACTTACAGCAGATAAAAAGGCCATTACATTTTAATGCATATGTTTGCTACTCTGCTGATTGTGAGTGATTGTAAATAACAAAGCAAAGCTTTCACAAGGGCCAAAGGGCAGGAAAGTTTACCATATTCCTCTCTGCATTCTTTAAGAACATTATTGGTGACAGGGTGCACAACAATAATAACTAATAAACTTACCTTTCCTAGAGGTGTTAGCTGTTGCTTTACGTGAAGTCCTTTGAGGTTCTTGGTCTTTAACACTTTGGGTGGGGTTGTCAATAGCAGCACAACTCCCTGAGGAATGGCCTTTCCTCCGATGACGACGTCTATGAGAACGTTCACTGCCATGTTTGTCACAACAAGCTCCTAAAGGATCATCATGTGCGAATTTATCACTTGCATGTGGAACTTTATCTTTTTCCTTATCATGAGTGTTTCTTGTTTGGAGTAACCGCTCCTGTGATATGCCACTTGAGTCATCAACTTGTCTGCCATTGCCTAAGGCATCTGTAGATTAATCAGTGAAAAAATATGCTAAGAAACATGTTGTCATGGCTGATATAGCCATATTAGAAACACTTGCCAACATATTGTCATAGTTAATACCATGAAATACGGAGCAAAGAGTAACCCTATACCAAGTTGCCAAGGAAATGAAAAGGCTGGAACATGCTATTCAGGGAGTTAGCGAAACAAGACAAACAGTTATCAAACAGGAAGGTCCATTTGATAACTGGAGAGACAGTACTCTATTCTGGTCTAGCAGGTGATGATACACCACACGAAAAAGGTTAGGTGGTGCATTGATGTTATCAAAGGAGGTCAGAAAGAGCTTGAAGGAGAGGGAGCCTGTCTCAGCAAATTATGTCTACTAGATTTAAGTGCCAAAACACCACAATCATTCAAGTATACGCACAAGCCAATGAGGCTGAGGAGGAAGTAAAGGAAGACTTTTACCACCAGCTTTACTACTGCCATCAACAGGAAGACGAGCAACCTTATCGTGATTATAGGCTACACTAACGCAAAAGCGGGCTCAGACAATAGGAATTGAAAGGCATCTATGGGGAGTGATCAATGATAATGGTAAACAATGTTCTGTGCATCAAATGGACTTGTAATCAGGCAAACACTCTTCCCATGCAAGAAATCTCACAAGCTCACATGGAGATCTCCTGAAAGGACCTCTGAGAACCAGATTGGCCATGTGTCTATAGCAGAACATGGAGGCGCTGGCTAGTCGACAGTACAGTGAGGACACAAGACCAGGACAGAGGTAAAGAGACAGTTGAAACCCCTCAAAAAACGGGAAAGATGCTGGGCGTGACAACATCCCCAGAGCCCTGGAAGGAGGGAGGGCTGGTTTCATTCAAGGTTCTCCAATCCCTCTTCAATAACATATGGGGTATTGAGGACGTCATCCGAAGGATTCTGGAAGCTGGGCTTCCTTGCTAAACTTCCCAAGAGGGGCGACATGTTCCACTCCCAGTTTGTAAGTACTGGATAGGCATTATGTTCCTTTCTGTTGCAAGGCAAGTTCTTTGTAAGATCATTCTGGAAAGGATGAAGGATTCTTTCGAGGACAGTCCTCACAATGAGCAAGCAGGATGTTGCAATGAGAGATCCTGATGTTACCAGATTGCTACACTGAGGATTATCCTGAGTGCAGACCTTGGAATATAACACAGGGCTATGTCTGGTTTTGTTGCCTTTGAAACGGCACATGATTCTGTGGATCGTGAGGTGCTCTGAAAGATCATGCTGCACTACAGGATCCCTGAGAAAATTGTGAGGATGATTGGGTCTTATACAATGGCTTCCAAGCAAGAGATTTGCATGATGGTGATATGACAGAGCCCTTCAGCAGGAATACTGTGGTTTGTCCGGTTTGCCTGCTCATGATCAGCCCACTTCGCTTCCTCATACCACTAGATTGGGTATCTCGTCAAGCGGCTGGTGTTAAAGGGGCACTGTCACGCTATTTGGCAAATTTATAAAAAGCTAGAAGGTGCCTTCGCATCAATTAAATTCCAAAACTAATGATCTAGCTTTGTTATTGAGGACTATTTGAAAGTACTGAAACTGTTTCCTTTCGCTACGGATGGCATGGATGGCAATGGATTGAAATTTGAAAAAATTGGCCAATTCTTTCAAGTTTTGATGCCGCGAGTTCCAAAAATCCTCAACAAATTTATTATGGTTAGCCCTCTCTAATAAAATTCATTTGATATTTCCGTCGTAGCTTTACAAAAGCTTTTTGTTTATGATTAAAGCCTTAATGTAATGATATTAGCACAGAATTAACCTAAAACAGCAAAATCCTCGTGACAATGCCCCTCTGATGAGACAGGGATCCAACTTACCCCGCTGCAGAAGTTAGAGGACTAAGACTTTGCAGATCACTTGGTTTTGCTGACCCAGACGGTTGCCCATGTGCAACAGAAGTTTCAGTTGCTGCAAGAACAAGCTGCCAGGGTCAGGCTCAAGGTCAATGCAACCAACACCAAAGAGATGCCGATTTGGCCCACATCAAACACTGGCAATATCAGCTGTGTAGGAGAGATCCTGGAGCAGGTAACAGCTTTCACATAACTTGACAGCCTTATTGTCACCACTGAGGAAGATGTTGAGGCCAGGTGCAGAAATTCAAGCTGCTTTCTCCATTATAAGACCAATATGGAGATCAAAGTTTATCACTCTATAGATAAAGATAAGGACTTTCAATTCCAACATGAAGTCATTCCTGCTTTATGAAGCTGAGACCTGGAGATAAACAAATGCCCAATGCCAGACCTTAACCAATCAGAGGATCCAGTACATCTTGGGGGTGTGGTGGCCAAGTAAGATCTCCAATGATGAGTTGTGGCAGTGCAAAAAGCAGGAGAAGATTGCACTACCATGTGGAGATGGAAATGGAGATGGATAAGCCACACTCTGAGGAAACCTGCCACTGACATCACTAGTCTGTTCCTTGAGTGCAACCCTTAGGATCTAGGAGGAAAGGAGGACTGAAGATGTCATGGAGGAGGACTATACAGCAGCAATAAAAGAACTTGGGGTTGTCATGGAATCAAGTGAAATGGACTGCACAAAACCTGGCCCGAATGAGAGCTGCAGTGGGACCCTATACTCCAGTTGCATTGGAGCAAAGAGTACTTCATCAAATAGTAACTCTTCCCATTCAAGATGATATTTTCCAAATTGTTGTCTTAAGAACACCAACTTCATGTCACACAATAAACAAAAGTTAATGTTAGAGAAGGTAGGGGGTTTTCTGAGACTCAAGAGTTGCCAGCTGCATATGAGGTCTATACTCGGGCTTACATTGACAAGTGGCATATAAAACCAAGTGACAAGAGACACAAGGCAGAGGCAGAGTGGTGTGTACCTATGCCGAGCTCCAGGAGGAATGATAGTGTGGGGAAGTGGATACACGAGTGAAGGGTTGTTGCCAGATGGCATGCTAGTCCATTACCGGGATACCCCCACCCCCTCAGTATTACGCAGCACAGTTACCCATTTGTATGCCTGGGCAGAGACTGAGCCATGCACTTTGAGAGTAAAGTGTCTTGTCCAAGAATAAAACATTTATGTCCCCCACCAGGGCTCCACACTGGACTGCTCAATCTGGAGTCCAGCCCACCAACCATAAGGGCACCACACTTTCGAAAATAGGTCAAGGAAGGCTAGGGTAGCTGAAAGTATTACCACATCAATATTGAGTGAATAGTTGGGGGCTAAAATGGAGGCTGGGGGCCTGAAACATCCAGGAGCTTCCACTATTGGCAGCCAGCTCCTAGATGAAGACTGCTCCCATGGCTGGAAAATCCTGACAACCCAGCCATAAGCCCCCATGCAGTAAAAGGAACAGGCACTCGTCACACTTTTGAAAATTTAAAGTAGAAAGAGGGCGGGAAAGGGGGTGGGAGGGGAACTACCTAGGCGATGAGCTGCCACACTACAAAATGCCAGAGAATGCCTCCTCTACGTATGCCACGCTATGCTACGCTATGATCCACAAGCACATGGAATTCCTACAGACACATGCGCATATGTGTCGACACAGCTGACCTCCAGGGGAAAGCAAGCACTCTTTGTTGTTAACTCCGTTAAATTACATTTAACTACATTGCATTCCATTATCTTCATAAATTTATTCATATGATTTATTCTACTGAGTGGTTATTGCATAAGCCTAGGGTCAAGGTAGTGGTGCTTATTTCAAGTTCAGCACCATAGAACAGTATAATTTGGTACCCCAAAGCTACCCTGCAACAGTACCTTAACAGTTAAAGCACTGCACTTGGGTGCAAACCCTGACCCTTTGTTGTGCTCTTGGGCAAAACACTGCACTATCTCTGGCTTTAGACAGCCAGAGACAAAGAAAAAGAGCCCTAAAGGCACAGAACCTGGTCAACTTTCTGTATGGGAGTTTGGCTTCCATTATGGTGTGTCTATTAGGATTCCCATGAACTTCAGTAGTGAAGAGGGCCCGGAAAAGGTCTTTCCCACTGCTAAGGCAATATCCAGGTCACTAAATAAGGTTAATAGGTGACAGACAGGGCCGTGAAACATTAGTTATTAATAAAAATTTGAAGCAAGAAATAATCTTGGATGCATATGACTTCAGGGAGGCTGACTTTGTTATCACAAAGGATGCATGTGCCAGCTAATTTAGTTTGTCAATAAGAATAGAAGGCAGAAAGTGGTACCTGTACAATAAATCGATTAACAAACAAGCACTTACAGCAGTTCAAACACCAGATTTATAGGCCATTACGTTCTAATGGATATTTTTGCTACTCCGCTGATTGAGAGTGGTTGTAAATAACAAAGCAGTCAGCTTAAATGGCAAGGGCCAAAAAAAGGTGAGTTTAGCATATTCCTCTCTGCATCTCTTAGGAACATTATTGGTGACAGACTGAAATACAATGTTAACTAATAAACTTTACCTTTCCTAGAGGTGTTAGTTGTTGCTTTACATGAAGTCCTTCTACGTTCTTGGTCTTTAACACTTTGGGTGGGTTTGCCAATAGCAACACAACTCCCTGAGGAATGGCTTTTGCTTCGATGACGACGTCTACGAGAACGTTGACTGTCTTGTTTCTCAGAACAAGCTCCTAAAGGCTCATCATGTGCAAATTTATCACTTGCGTGTGGAACTATAGCTTTTTCCTTATCATGAGTGTTTCCTGTTTGGAGTAACCGCTCCTGTGATATGCCATTTGAGTCATCAACTTGTTGGCCATTTCCTGAGGCATCTGTAGATTAATCCGTGAAATAATATGCTGAGAAACATGTCCTCATAGTTAATAAAGAAGCGTAGAGACACTTCGAAACATATTGACATAGTTAATGTCATGAAATTTGAGCAAATAGCAACCCTATACCAAGCTGCCAAAGAAATGAGAATGCTAAAACATGCTTTTCTGGGAGTTAGTGAAACAAGATGGACAGTTATCAAACGGGAAGGTCCATTTGATAACTGGAGAGATAGTACTCTATTCTGGTCTGGAAGGTGATGATGCACCACACGAAAAAAGGTTATGTGTCACACAAAATTGATCTTGTCAGAGGAGGTCAGAAAAGAATAGAATAGGAATGGGAACCAATGTTTGAGCGAATTTTCCCAGCTAGATTTTAGTGCCAGAACACCACAATCATTCAAGTCTATGCAACAACCAACGAGGCTGAGGAAGAAGTGAAGGAAGACTATTACCACCAGTTTCATACTGCCTTCAACGTCAAAAGAAAGACAAGAAACCTTATCGTGATTATCAGCCTCATTAATGCAGAGATAAGCTCAAACAATAGGAAATGAGAACCACGTACGGGGAGTGGTCAATGAGAAATGTGAAATGTTCTGTGCATCAAATGGACTTGTAATCAGGCAAACACTCTTCCCACGCAAGAAATCTCACAAGCGCACATGGAGATCTCCTGAAGGGACCTCGGAGAACCAGATTGGCCATGTGCCTATAGCAAAACATGGAAGAGCTGGCTAGAAGACAGTAACTTGAAATGCAGTGCAAATATATGCATCCGAGTAGGACACTTTACCAGGGCAGAGGTCAAGAGACAGTTGAAAGCCGTGAAAAACGGGAAAGATGCTGGGTGTGACAACATCCCCAGAGGCCTGGAAGGAGGAAAGACTGGTTTCATTCAAGGCTCTCCCTTCCCTCCCAAATAACATATACAATGAGGAAGTCATCCCCAGGGATTGCAAGCTGGGCCTCCTGGCTAAACGAGATCTGTTCCACTCCCTGGATAATTCAGACATTATGCTCCTCTCTGTTGCAAGCAAAGTTCTTATTTTAAGATCATTCTAGAGAGGATGAAGGATTCCTTCGAGGAAAGACTTCACAATGTGCAAGCAGGATGTTGCAATGAGAGATCCTGATGTGACCAGATTGCTACACTGAGGATTATCCTGAGAGCAGCCCTTGGAATGGCCTTGGAATGGCCTTATTGACACAGCACCTGATTATGTGGATCGTGAGGTGCTCTGAAGGATCATGCTGCACTACAGGATCCCTGAGCAAATTATGAGAATGATTAGGACTTTTACAGTGGCTTAAAACCAAGGAATTTGCATGGTGGTGATATGACAGAGCTCTTCAGCAGGAATATGGTGTGCCTGCTCAGCTCACTTCTCTTCCTCATACAACTAGACTGGGTATCCCATCATGATCAAGCTGCTGGTGATAATGAGACAGGGATCCAACTTACCCTGCTGCAGAAGTTAGAGGACTTAGACTTTGCACAGGACTTGATTTTGTTGAGCCAGAAGATTGCCCACATGCAACAGAACTTCCAGTTGCTGCAAGAACAAGCTGCCAGGGTCAGGCTCAAGGTAAACGCAATCAACACCAACGAGATGAGGATTTGGCCCACGTCAAACACTGGCAACATCAACTGTGCAGGAGAGATCCTGGAGCAGGTAACAGTCTTCACATACCTTGGCAGCCTTATCATCACCACTGAGGAAGATGTTGAGGCCAGGTGCAGAAAGGGACAAGCTGCTTTCTACATGGTAAGACCAATAGGGAGATCAAAGTTTATTGCTCTACGAATAAAGATAAGGACCTTCAATTCCAACATGAAGTTGTTTCTGCTTCATGGAGCTGAAACCCTGAGACTAACAAAGGAAATCATCGCCCTTCGCCAGACCTTAACCAACGCTAAGCTCCAGTACATCTTAGGGGTGTGCTGGCCAAGTAAGACCTCCAATGACGAGTTGGGGCAGTGTAAAAAGTAGAACATTACTACTATATGGAGGTAGAAATGGAGATGGATCAGCCACACTCTGAGGAAACCTGCCACAGACATCACTAGTCTGTTCCTTCCTTCATTTATGTCCCCTACCTGGGCTCTATGCTAGACTGCTCCATTTGGAGTCCAGCCCACAAACCATAAGGCCACCACAAATTCAAAAATAAAGGCCAAGGAAGACTAGAGCAGCCTAAAGTGTTACCATATCAATATTGGGTGTATAGTTCATCTGTTGGGGATATTTAAGAAGTTTCAAAATGCTGTTTAGGACGAAAAGAGTGATGGGCTGAATGGCCTTGTCATGAGACCGTGGGAAATGACAAAAAATTGTGAGACTCCAGGAGAACCATAAGAGTTGGCAGATCTGCTGAGTTGAGATTTCATCAGAAAAACTACTGATGGCAGAGTGCACAGTGACTAGAACTCATAAACTTACCTTTTGTAGAGGGGTTAATTGTGGCTTTACATGAGGTCCTTGTATGATTTTGATCTATACAATTTCTAGTGGTGTTGCCAACAGGAGTACAAGGTGCTGAGGAATGGCTTTTGCTGTGACGACGATGTCTACGAGAGTATTCACTACCATGTTTATCAGCAGAAGTTCCCAAAGTATCATCATGTGTGAATTTATCACTTGCATGTGCAATTATAGCTTCTTCCTCATCATGAACATTTCCTGTTTGGGACGATGGCTCTTGCAATGTGCCAGTTGGATTGTCAACTTGTTGGCCATTTCCTGCAGCATCTGTAAATGAATCCATAAAATAATGTGCTTAGTTTCTGGGTACTGTAGTTATTGCAGATGGTAACCCTGTCCCAAACAAAATGATATTTTTGAGAATATGGCCTTCAGAACACCATTACTTGATGTCATACACAATGAAAGACAGTTTATGTGGGAGAGTGGTAGGGGGTTGTCCTGGACACGCAAGAGGCATGCCTGGGGGGGGGGGGGTACTCCCATAAATAGGCCATATAGGTACGTGCTGCGGAATAGGGTATGGTTTTTGAGGTTCTCGGTCCTTAAATAGGGTATCTTTTTTGACCCTTTTGTAACTGTGTTCCTGGTGTGGTCCTTAGATAGGGTAGCTAAATTGTATTATCTAATACTGGAGTGTGAAACCGCCCGCCTATATGATTGTTTTTGTTTAAACTTGATGCATCGTTTTAAGTATTAACAAAATGATTTTGCAACAGAGGGTTAATAGCCTTGAATAGGGTGTCATTTTTCATGTTTGGGCCTTAAAAAGGGTATCAATTTTCACTTTCTTAGTCCTTAAATAGGGTTAGGGTTTAAGAACCTTCGTGGCACAACCCTATACAAAATTTGCGGGAGTACCCCCCCTCCCCCCAAGAGACATGTACTTGGGCCAGAGTAAAAGCAGCTTAAAGCCTCACATTATTGATATCAAGTTAATGGTCAAGGACAAGAATAAAAAGAGAATAATAATTATAAGGAAATGAGCTGACAGTTTCATCTGGATTAAGCCTGAGGGTATGTTTGATCCCACAAAGATCAGTCGTTTGGAGGCAATGAACGGCAGAGAAATTGAGGTTGCAGTTGAACTCTACATGACATTGTAAGTAGCTGCTAAGTTAATTTCAGTGGTGTGAATTGTAACACATTCTGATGTGGGGGGAACTTAAAATATATCAGTGACCACCCTGGTGGGAAGCTCAAAGATGGTAGGTGTAGCTAGACAATATTTCAAACAAAAGAGGATAAATTGTTTTTATCCTGATGCGTAAATTTTTCATGTGGAAGGTGTATTCCTCCTTTTAGGAACTGGCCCCTAGTCTTTTCTTTAATTAAAACTAACATTCCCACTTTCTGACAGTCTAATGGAAAGAGGTAAGACAATATGGGAACCATGTGTGTTCTGAGCAAGACCGTATGTCCCACTTTTAAAGGCTGCATGTGGGGATATTTGCTTTTTCACAGAAAAAGCCTGGAGCCAAGAGTGTTGCCATAGCAACAACATAGTCAGTCTACATTTCAGGTGCCAAATTTGAAGAAAATTGCTGCAAATTTCTGGAGATATTCCGGATTCGGTATTTTACTGTTTAAATGGCATTTATGATGTCATCACTTTCCTCATTTGCATATTACAACAACGTGAATATCTGTAAAACAAAAGAAAGATATTCAAATAAGGAAAATGCCATTCTTCTTCACTTTGAAAGGCCTTTCAAATTAGCACAATTTTTTTTACTTCATGGTGCAACTTTTCACGGACGGAAAAAAAACCTACTCAGTCTTCCACATGCCAACAAGTTGATTGTAAACTTGACCAATGACCTGATTCTCGGGATCCACATGAATTTGGTACTGCCAGCTGCATGTCCTTTGAGCTGTTTTTCAGTTAAAACTACAGGAATGTGGAAAAATTTCCAAGGAGTGTCTCAAGGTGATGATAAAATTGAGGATAAAAAAAGTATAATTGGACGGTGATCCTAAGAAGGCATATCTCAAACATAGGCACGCAACGCGTGCAAGAGTTATTTTTTTGTAAACTGAAAGGTTTCACAGATAGCAGAATTAAATCGATGACATGTAAAATGTTTTACTAAACAAACTACAGTAACCTGACACGTCTCCAAATTACCATAGATACCACCTTATTTTCTAACAGGCAATTTGATTCGTTCTTTGATACAACCCATACTGTGATTGGTGTGACATGCGCACATGCATAACTCCCCATCACTCACCGATCTCATAGCCCTTTCAACCCCAAGAGGAATTTTTGCTAAAAAATACTCAAGCCGTTAAGAGAACTTTTCGCATTTTATATGAGTCGTAAGTCTACCCTTTTCACAAAACAGCACTACTTCACCGAAAATAGAAAGAAAGAGAAAAAAAAACTTTCTGATACGTTGAAAGTCTGATTTTGCACTTTAACTTGACACCACGCAGTCTTCAAAAAATATCGAACTGAAATGAATGTCATCAAATAAAGCTATAAACTGCTACTGCAGAGACGTAAAAACAGGTTAGAAATGAAAGCTTTATTTTTAGTACAGAGTGCACTATTGGGATGGTTTGAGGGTTGACGTCGCTAAGGCACTATGGCAATAAGGCAATGAGGTTTGTTTAATTAATTAATTTATTTCAGTTAATTAATTAGCCTTGGTTTGAGCCGGTGGGGTAGGTACCTTTGATTGCTACGTAAAACGTACCATACTTACACTACTTCCGTAACATCAGAAAACTATATATGGTTCCAATATTCTCTTGTTATCCTTGTGATACTATTCCGCTCTTGAGAACAAAAGCAATTTGCTCGAAGCGCATGTGCAGATTGATAAGCATTAGTGTTAACTATATGTTAGGTAACGATATATTTCATACACTATTACACTTGAACGTTAAGTGCTTTTCCTTGTGGTAGAATACAACATGTAAGACGCATGCGCTCTAGCACTGTCAGCATGATACAATCCGTTCTCGAGTTCAGAGTTCATGCGTGCGATACCACACTCCTCTTAACGGGCGATAGCAGTTATATTTCAGGTAATGTCAGTTTTCCTTTTTAGTGCAAAGAACACTTTTGTGACAGCGTATCGTTTGGAATCATCCCTAGCTCGGTTAAAAAATGTCGTGTGCTATTTTCAAACTATTTCGTGTTTGCTAAGCTTTAAAGAGGGATCTCCTCAGCCGCCTGTTTATTTTCTCCCCCATGAAAGAGAACAAAAAGTTCACAAATGTTTTCACTCTAAACATTTCCGAGTTAGCGACATTAAAAGTACCCGGTAGTAATGTCGTGATAAAAGAGACTTCTCAAATATTGCTGCAGACACTGTGGCACTTACGGAAACCGGAAATAAATTTAGTCAGTCTTTGAGGGGACTCATTCACCGATGTAAGATATAAATAATATCGGTAAAGTTAAAACGCTTTTGGTTGTCTCAATCGATATCATTGTGTATTTTGAACTAGTTTATTGTTAACACGGCACTAAAGGTGGCAACCTAATAAGAACGTGCTATTCCGAGACACGACATGACTATTTGATAATTAAATTAGTAACTGTTTATGGATGATATGAAAATTTGCCTCTTGAATGAAACAAAATCATTCCTCTTCCATTTTTTTCATAAGTTAATAACATTAGTTCATTTTTCTCCAGCAGGAAAAGAGCCAGCATATTTTCCTTTGTATGTTTTTGGGAAAACAAGGGTATCATGTTATAAACTTTGCGAGGAAAACGAAAGTATCAGGTTACCATAGTTGGCGTTGAAAAAATAAAATTATCACGTTTGCTAGTTCAACGTATCAATGAAATAAAAATAAACGAAATTCAACGTAAAACACCACAGTAAAATTTAAAACCTTCTTGTCAAACAGTAATTGTAAGTTATTGTTGGGCCTTGAACTAACAAGTTACATACAGGCAGCTGATGACTCAAAATGTACTTACAGTCCAGCATAGCACTCTGCACTATCTGAGATTGTCTCACTAGTTGTTTAAATATCCTGGAAACGAGTGTAGGTTTTTGTCGAGGGTCGAGGGTGGTAAAAAAGTTTAAAAAGTTAATATCCTATCCTATATTAAATTATTAAAATATATAACGCTAATCGCGCGGTTTGTCTCTTCAATACTTTCTCGCATTGCGCTTGTTATTATGTAAGCGTTTGAATTTATTCTTCTCTTTTCTTTTCTTTTCTTTGTTTCTAACCCTACGGAAAAGAGAGTAGAGCGTTTAGGGTACGACGTTGCCTTCAATCCTCCTGGGGACGGCGATTGCTTTTATGCCTCGGCGGCAAAGGCTTTGGGAATTGAAACCTCGGGCCTGAAGAAGGTGATCTTCGGTACACGAGTTGCAATTGATAAACGTTAAAAGTTGTTTTGCCAGCTTTTGTAATTTGATAATTTCTTCACTCCAGGAAGATTCGGGGGGTGTCACGAAAACTCAGACCCCGAAAACTCAGACCCCTCGATTTCTTTAAAAAAGAGATTTACATTTTCACTGAAAACGATTTACATTGTACCTATATTGTATCACCTGATAATTTATGGTCACGCAATGTTCATAGGCAACCGCCAGAAAGACACGATATATTTTCTTTGTCTTCTCCGGTTTATCGCTGTCGCGTTGATCAAACAGTGAAAAACTAACAAGGTTTAAAATAGCAGCTGACGCTTTGATCACATTTGCTGGTGAACTTTTTATCGAAGAATTAGAAGACACAGAGTCGCTATAATGTTGTTCACACTGAAGTCAGGTTTGTTTCCACCGAAGCGACAGCGATAAACCGGAGAAGGTAAATATCTCGATTCTTTCTGGCTGTTGCCGCCTTTGAACTCAGACCCCGAAAAACTCAGCCCCCGAAAACTCAGACCCTCAGATCTCAGGCCCCTCAAGTTTTTTTTTTTTTTTTTTTTTTTTTTAAAGAGATATACAATTTATGAAAAAAATTTACCTTGTAAACTCGTCTCAATTCTTATCACCTAATGTTTTATCGTCACGCAATGTTTATATAGCTACCCGCCAGAAAGCAGCGATGTTATTTATCTTCTCCGGTTTATCGCTGTCGCGTCGATCAGACAGTGAAAAACTAACGAGGTTTAAAAAAGCAGCCGACTCTGATGATATTTGCTTGCGAATTTTTACCGAAGTCGCTATATAATGTTGTTCAAATTGGAGTCAGTTTTATTTGTATCCACCAGACGCGACAGCGATAAACCGGAGAAGGCAAATATCTCGGTTCTTTCTAGCTGTTGCCGCCTATGAACATTGTGTGACCATAAAACATTAGGTGATATCATTGAAACGAGTTCACATTGAAAATCTTTTTCCTTTTTTTTTTTAAATAGAGGGGTCTGAGTTTTCGGGGTCTGAGGTCTGAGTTTTCATGACACCCAGACTCGGCGCTATAATCAGCAACATACGTGTATTTCAAAGGAGGAAATTGGAAGCATATTAGATCCTGAGGACAGCAGGCCAGTGCGATACTTCATTTGGAGTTTCATATTGAAGTAAGCTACGCGTGGAAAATTGGCCGGCTGCAATGTTGTAACTACAAGATGAGCATTTGTAATAGCTGTGAACTTTGGCCGAAAATTCCAATAAAAATCGCTGCTAATTGACGCAACAAACTTATCTTTGTCTAGCTATTTTGGTAGCTCTTCAGAAAGTCGAAGATCACCTTCTTCAGGCCCGGGGGTTCAATTCCCAAAGCCTTTACCGCCGAGGCATGAAAGCAATCGCCGTCCCCAGGCGGATTGAGGGCAACGTCGTATCCTAAACGCTCTACTCTCTTTTCCGTAGGGTTAGAAACAAAGAAAAAAGAGAAGAATAAATTCAAACGCTTACATAATAATAAGCGCAATGCCGCGTGAGAAAGTT
>JAHPZR010051984.1:25000-36118 GCA_019787425.1 Platygyra sinensis | reverse complement strand
TGTGCCTGTATGTAAACCGCCATGAGACGATATGTGATATGCGCGGTATATATACACATATTTGTTACGTTGTGCCCGTCTTTGTTCCGCTGTGCGTGTCCGTGTTGAGCTGTGCCTGTCCGTGTTGGGTCACCGAACATCCAACAAAAATATTAGCACACCAAGTTAACGCAAAGGTCATCAGCTCTATATTTTGTCGAGTTTCGACTCAGTGCGCGCACTTGAAAATGACGTGGCGAGCGCGTGCCTAATGAATAGCGTGCGCACTAAAGATGGGCAGTAGCAATGGGTGCGAACGTCCTTAAAGGCACGATAATGCGGGCAACATTTTTCTTCAACTTGTCTCGCAACATTGTTGCATTGCAAGTTGAAACCCTCTGTTGCGCGTATGACCAAGTTTGTGACCAACTTGTCTCGCAACAAAATACAATGTTGCAAGTTGAGGCAACATGTTGCACAAAGTAGACTCGCGTTCTACTTTCTGCAACAAATCTTAGTTTTGCTGCTCGTATTACCACTGAAGCTTCAACTTCTCTCGCAACAAATTTGAATTCAACGCTTGTGATTGGCTTTCGCGAAGCCCAGCAACACGGCAAATAAGAAAAAAAAACATGGCGGACCGTGAAGACAGCCTGAATTCGAAGTGGACCAGTATTAAACTCTCAGAAATTAAAATCATAAATTTGCCCTGCACAAAGGCCTCATAGTCTTTGGGTCACCCCATTTGTCCCTTCAAAACAAGCCGCAGCAAAAAATCAAAAGGGTTAGAAGAACTGTTACAAAAATATAACTTTTCGCCTAGCTATCTGAAACGAAACTGAGCTTCATACTGAGAGAACTTCGCTGGCACGGAAAATTATGACGAAAATGACGGCCAGAAGTCGAAGTGAAAGTTCGTCGAAACACTAAATTATAGGAAAGGAGCCATCCTCAATTACACACGATTAATCAATCAGTATGCGTGTAGAAAATTCTTCAAACTTGCAACGCTGTATTTTGCTGCGAGGCAAGTTGGTCACAAACGTGGTAATACGCGCAACAGAGGGTTTCAACTTGCATCGCAACAATGTTGCGTGACAAGTTGACGAAAAATGTTGCCCGTATTACCGGACCTTAAGTCTTTTCCACAATACTTGTGTAATAATCATAATCGAAACTCGTGCCGTTTAACTCGTTTATTCGTAAGAATCACTCGTACATCACATTGAAGTATCTCGCTCGCTCAGAAAACATTGAGACTCTCCCTTCTACTCTGATTGAAAGCTGGATTTTATAACAAAACGCACGTCATCAAACCGGTTTAAACAAGAATATGTACAAACAAAACGCAGTGTCCAATGTCACTGATTAACTCCGCTATAATGCAGGGTGAACGATTTCTACAACTTCAGCCAGATTTTTAATTTTTTTTTCTAGAGGGAATCAGTATCTTAGGTGAATTGGCCTAAGCCTCGGTGTCAAGTTACGTTTGATCTTAGCGTATCGAAATGTACCTGTTTGATTCTTCGTTAATGTCAGAACATATTTCTCTTTCAGAGTGCAACTTATTCGTCAAAGTACCCCTGTGCAGCTGGAGGTGACAGTTTCGACATTTTGTTCTAATAGTGCCCAGTCCCAGGAGTGCTTCAGTTCGCAGTCGTTTTCCTGTTTTCAAGAACAGTGAATTAGAGTTTATTATGCGTCCAGTAGTTAGTGTGTTTGTGCAAAGGAAGATTAATATATCGCATAAACCAAGCGTGATGGCCGTTACTGGGAGAGTATTGGCTCAGTTTGGTCCATACAGAAAAGACGAAGTCGATGCTGTCAGGCCCGGGCTAGCTAAGTTACAGTAATAAGAGGTTCAAAGTGAAGAATGATCATCGCAGTAAATTTTCCAATTTAAGCAACTGGAAAGAAGGAACCTGAAAAAATCAGGGCTTCAACGGGATTCGAACCCATGACCTCCGCAAATACCGTTGGGATGCTCTACCAACTGAGCTCTGAAGCCACACATCGGAAGCGAGTTCAATTTATTCAGTTCATATCTTCCCGTGAGTATTGAAATTTTGTGAAGTATATATATGAAATTCACATTTGAACTGCGGTTGTACAGTGAAAGTGAAGAATGATCATCGCAGTAAATTTTCCAATTTAAGTAATTGGAAAGAAAAAGGCTGAAAAAATCAGGGCTTCATTTCACTCCTTGCGGGAAGATATCGACTCAATAAATATAACGATCCCAATGTGTGGCTTCGGAGCTCGGGTGGTAAGAGCGTCGCACCGGTATGGCGGAGGTCACGAGTTCGAATCCCCTTGAATCCCTGATTCTTTGAGGCTTCTTTTTTCCAATTGCTTAAATTGGAAAATTTACTGCGATGATTATTCTTCACTTTCATCTACAACCGCAGTTCTAATGTGAATCATTTACATATCAGACCTTCCAACCCCCATCACATGCAAATCTGGAGGTTTTGAAAAAAAAAGTCCAGAAAAACCTGGAGTCAAATAAAAACAACAACGACAGATTATTTGTTTCAGGGTGTTCTTTACCTTATTAGTGCTCTTTGTTGTACTCTAGCGCACCGATGTTTCACTGGAATGGGGCTGGCACTTAGGCTCAGTCTCCAGCCGTGGGTGTCTCGGTGCACCAACGACTCTCTGGTGGTGGGGAGGATCGCGGGCGCACCCACGGCTGGATACTAGCATTGCCACCATTTCCCTCACAAATTAGTTTTGATGAATTCGGCTGTTATGAGCACAGATTTCTCGATATTCCTTCATACCTTCCGGAATTGTTTGGCGATTTTAAGGCTTTCTGATTCACCGTAAGATTAAGAGGCAAGGCCGTGAGACCGTGAGTTGGCATCCTAAACCGTGAGGGTTAGAAGGTCTGACATATACTTCGCAATAAGAGGTATTAGACCGGCATGAAAGCGATCTTATTGGTTGCTATTAGCAATTTACCTTCTAGATTAACCTAGTTCTGTATTAATATGGAAAACAGATATTGATTGATTAGACAATAAAAACGCAGTACTCTTTTTATGTAATTGAGTGGCCGACTGGGGTTAGTGTCATTAAATTTGAGTTCGTTTTATGATTTTAGAAATATTGTTGTATCGTTGTCGAGGGAGTCCACATCATCCTGTTTAGTCGGGTAGACAGCTTTCTTTGGTTTCATCAAGTAGGAGCTACCGTGTGGCATTGAATTTTCTCGCAGTTTAATTTCATGGATTTTGGATTTTTCGAGTTTCGCGGGAAGACATTTTCGCGAATTTAGATTTCAGACTTTCAGACTCCTATGATTTTTCGTGGAGTTCATGTGTAGTACTTAAAAGTAACAAAAACGGAAGCCAAATAGTCGTTTTGCTAAATATTTTTTACAACCAATTTTATTGAAATTCAGCAATGTTAAAAAAGGAGTTAATTTACGCGGAATTTCTCTTTTCGGAGGTTCTTTTTCACGGGTTTTAATTTTCGCGGAGCGATGAAAAATTTGCGAAATTAGATTCCTCGAAAAGTTTATGCTACACGGTAGATGTAGTGTCGTACTTTAAAAAGGGCGCGTATTTACATCTAATCATACACTTAAGCAGCATAATACACAGGTTTGGTCGAGCCATGGACCGTAATTTGGAGAGACATTGTCGATCTAAAATACCCATGGCGAGACCAAATGAGCCTGGTATGCCATCGAAGTGAACAATTAGATTGGAAGGAGGGCGCTAAATCCAATCATTTCGTCATGCTGCAAGATCAAGTTTAGTGGAGCCGGGAATTTCCCGTTTTTGGATGGACAATAGTGAATCGACTAACCGGATATTTACATAATCTCCAGACAATCAGAAAAGGCCAATGCATTTTAATCTATTAACATTTTTTGCGAATATCTTAAGTTTCACAAAAGAACCTAAATTCACCCGTCAATCTAGACTTGGTGGGTGAATTTTCTGAATCAAGAGTACGAACGTGGGGGTGTGCATTTTACTAAATTCAAAGGCAAAATTACGAGCAATGTTAACGTTCATTTAGCAACCTAAGGCTGTGCTTAGAAGGAACAATAAGGGGTATTCACCTTACGTCATCAAAGTGGGACATTCTATATTTGGCATACAATTCATGGTTGGACACATAGTCGCCCTCCCGTTCATTAGAGCAAACAGCAGCAAATAAATGCTGACAGCAAGCAAACAGCAGGAAACAAAGGGAACAAATATTTCAAATAAATGTAACAGTTAAAACGTCCCAACTGGCAAGGGGCAGACCAGTTAGCTATTTACAAAGCGCAAGTAAACAGTATATAAACGTAACTAACCGCAACCAAACGGCAGTGAATTAAAGCAAACTATACCTATGTCCTATCATAAATTATATCCCCTATGTTTTATCCATACCCCCCCCCTCTCCGTTCCTTCCTGCGGAGGGCAACCTCTGCACGACACGGCATTGAATTCCTTGGTTGCAAACTTCAAAGTTGCCGACAGCAAAAGACTAATTGGTATGGCCGGGAATTTCCCTTTTCTAGAAGTTCACGACTTCAGTTTACTTTCGCTAACGCTGAACATTTGCACGGCCTTTGTACAACAATCGGTACTGTCCGTCGTAAGCATATTCATCCGCGATATCTTTCTTCTTTCTCTCCAATTCCCACCAAGCTTTGTTACAACTTAAGTTCAACTACTAAACGGATCAGCCATGACTTCGTTCAAAACTAACGCATTACTCGGATTATTTACTGCCTTGGCGTGCCACGTTCTGGTGAACGGAAGTATTAACTCAGTTCTTAGAAGCCCCCCGTTGGTTTTTAAAGAACATTCTTCTGAGAATATTCAAGGATGCTATCATCAAAACGAAAGCCTGGCCTTGTGTTTTGACATACAAGCCGGATTTATAGAGTTGAGCACTAGCGACAACAGAACGCTTGTACGTTTCAGCGACCTTCCGCACGAGATGTTTCTTTTTCAAATACTGGATGATGTTTTTGTTGGGTAAGTTTCAGAACGTGTTTCAGAATATTATTCGTCGACATTTTAAAACGATGAACATAAACTTTCTGTCCATAAACTTTCTGTCGATGTTTTCATAGTTACCTTATTGTAAGCTAACTAAACCGAAAATTGCATGCGTCAGCGTTCGGTGCGAAAGTGAAACCAATGATTAAATATTCTTGATTTATTTCCTCCTGAGGGGTTAACTCGCTGTAGCCTGGGTTCTAATTAATCGGACTGCGAGTGACATTCAATAGCAATTTTCACGGTTAACTCTGCTCATTTCACTACAATAAAATCTAGTAGCATGTATGTGAAGCAATTTCGGGGTATTATGTAGTTTAACCCGAAATTGCCTCGCATCCGTGTTGAATTACATTGTAATGCAAATGAGTGCAACTAACCGTGAAAAGGGCTATTACCTCGTGCTCGAGAGAACCCCGATATAACTGATAGAACTGTGTACCATTTATTCCTTGGTTTCTTCGTTTTTTCTTTGCTTTCTTGCTGAATTAAACACTACCAGAACAATGCACGATGCTCGTACCCTCGCTTAGAGATATAAATCAAGGATTTTGGTCTCGTTATGGTCAGTGTTCTGGACGCAACGCCACTATTCAAGAAACGATGGGCGTTTTCTATTTACCAAAAAATTCCAGAAATTTAGATGGCAAATGTCCATCGGTGAAGAAGGCGTTCCATCTGACCTAAGTTCCCATCCTTCTAGGCTTTTACTGGACCCTGATCCGCCATCAGCTGAGTTTTCTGTTTGTTTATATGGCAAGGGCACCGTGTAATCCAGAAACGCCTCCTTTCTATCGGCGAATTTTCAGAAGTTCCGTTTATTTCGGAAATTTTCCAGTGGAACGCACCATAAACGTGTGTTCCATTTACATCCCAAACGGAATCTCTCGATCGTATTGGTAACTTAAAAACGCCCGATAATTTTCGTTTTAAAGTGGTTAATTTAAGAGAAAATTAAGCTTAAGCTATGCCCAGATTAGTCTCTTTTGGGGGTTCAATTCACATTTTTCGACTAGCATCCACAAACATTTGTGAACTGTCCATTGCCAGTTTACGGCCAAGATGGTGGCTGATAGTTTCAACGCAAGAGAAGAGAAAACTTTACACAATATGGACCTGACTGAACCTTAATTCTCGTCTCCGGTTTGCGGTTAATTAGTTTCACTCGTGTTCACTCGCGGTAAACTTTCATTTTGTCGTTTGCACGACAGAATGTGTAATTCGAGTTTCGGCAGCCAGCGCCCGGATAGCGTAGTGGCATGTGAATGCATCCTGAGACAAATTTCCCAGGTTCGTCTTCATATGTCCGAGAAAAATAAGAGATTCTGTTTCTTTATTTGAGAAATAAAAAATACTTAGTATGCAATGATCTTCATGCAAAAATAAGTAAGTGTATAATCTAGTTCAGGTCCTTGTTAACTAAGCTCTCCCCAGCGAAGACCCTTGGAACCCGGACTTGGAACGAACTCGCAAGTTGTTGACTTGTTTGTATTAACAGTTACAGATCTTCTAAAGTTCCGATGCATCTTCAAGATGTAAAAAGGAAACACAGCACACTGCATAATCTCAACTGGAAGAAGATTTATGACTCGAAGCACAATCCTGACATCGCAACTCAGGACGAGTTTGCTGCCAAATTGCATTCAGCTCTGAGCCGACTTCACAACACCATGGAGATCACTTTGTTACATGCCCTGTCGACTGCCTTGAAAGAAAGCGCAAGCACTCACGTGATCCAGATGCGATTCCACGTGCTTTGCATGACGCTACTACCAGAGAACGGTCACAAGGAAACCAACGCTACTTCAAGAATTCGCTGGAGGAAGAAAATTTCCGGATACACTAAATACAAGGAGGATGCTGACTCCATGGAGTTAAAGGACGTTCGAAGCATTCCTTCACGAAAGAAAAGAAACATTTTTCGAAGTAAACGTAGCGATTACTGACTCGATTTAAGGTCTAATCCACATGATGACGAGTGCTTAGGTATGTGTGGACCCGGATGTTCATGTTGGTCCTTTGTTTGTGGGAACTGTTGTCATAACAAGTTGTGCTTTGAACATGATAAGTGTTGTCGACACAACAAATATTCATTAAGTTGCTGGCTACCGTTTGTCTATAGCTTGAGTTGCAAAGAAGGGTTTGGTGGCTATCCAGGCTGCCTGAATTAAAAGAACTTGCTTTTACTGATGCGATCACATGGGATTTTCTGGTTCATAGGTGGCTTTTACGGCTAACTGTTATAGGTCATTGCAGAAACGTGAGAGGACTGGGAAAGAGTATGGTTGTTTTTCGTTTGTTTGAAAAGCTAAGATGTTCAAATGAAAGATCAACTAAATGAGAGAGTCTTAACCACGAATAGAAGTATTTGGAGGAGGAAAATGGTAGCTCTTCAAATATGCTCCAAAATAGAGAGTTTGTATGGTTTGGGTAGACAGGACACAAAATTATATGGAATTTTGCAACTTTTGCAAGGCTCCCATTTGAACAATTTTGTGCTGAAAACTCTTAAACTTGGTTGGGTAGCTTTTCATTCTTGAACATTTCGGTTGAAATGTTTAGATTTTCAGTCTAATCAATATAAGAAACTCGCCCCAGTGCTCGGCACGTTTCTGCAATGGGCTATTATCATTCGACGCATTGTTTTCTTCCTTTCCATTGGCCTAGAGCCCACCACGTGACCTGCAAATAACTACCTTGAAATAATGGTCTGCTCATGCGTAGTACCGTTTAAACGTGTTTAAACGTGTGCTCATGCGTAATTGGAACCATGCTCTCGACAACCTCGTTGCGCTCTCGAGAGAAAAATAGCAGATCGCCTCCCTGAGCTTCCAGGAAGTGATTAAAATATGAAAACAAACTTGGTGATCGAATGATAAAACAATTATTGAACTTGGTTATCGCAAAATATTGTGATTTGTCAGTCATGTCTCGCAGATCAATTATTTGGCTCAGCCTTCGGCTTCGGCAAATAATTGATCTGCTCGCCTCTGACAATTCACGATATTTTGCTCAACCTCGTCTAATAATTGTTAAATATTTTGGCTTTTTTATGAAAATAGGTACGCAGGGCGTACATGGTCGGACATGCAATACATGCCTATTACCTTATTATTAAAGAGTGATATGTTTTGCAGGGATCCTTTGTCATTTTATTCGAAACATCGAGACATGAAATATGACTTGTTGACTCATGATACAAATATGGAATGATTTCTACTACTGTGGTCATTGTGTGCTGTGTTTTGAAGTTATGTCTATAGTCTGTTATGCCGAAGATGTGAAGAAAGTTTAGGCCAATAAGATGTAACCATGGCCAGTTCCCAAGCTCGGCGTCTGAGAATTAAGAGGCGTTTTAATACCCCAGTTTGTCGCACCGACGCGATGTTAATAACGTTTAAACACGATTGTAATTAATCACTTTTATTGTAATTTTTATATTGTACGTAATTTAGTCTTGCGACTGTAATCTATGATGTTTTTAATAAACGAGGTTACTTTTACTACTACTTCGACTGAGCCGCAGAAGAAAAGAAAGTATGAAATTTATTAACAACTCTTTTGCATCAAAAGAGCCTTGAAATTCCCTGCAAAACGTTAACTGACTTTCAATCTAAAATTAGCGTCAAATACGCCCAAGTTCAATGGTAATTCAAACAGAAGCAAAAGAGTTGCCGAATGAGCTTTGCAGTTAACTTTATAAAGGAATCTCCTATGAGTAAGATCTGACTGGAGTCATATCAGCAGCACTGGAAATCAGTCTATGGTGTTGATGAACAATGTAAATTTGAGTCTGCTACACAGTGCTTCCTATGGGTAAGGAGCAGAAATAGTTTAGCTTGGCATCAAAGTGAGTCACAACTGGACCTGGGTTTGTCTCAGCGCAGTCAGCAATGCTGACAAGTCGAATTCTTAATTCTGGCGGGGATGTAAGCTTAGAAACGATAAAATAGTGCCCGTGTGATCCATAAACGATTCATTTTCGTTATTTCGAATTAACAAATCACACGTTTCAGAACGGATAAACATATCGATGCGATAGAAACCAACAAAAAGTCGTATGCCGTATGTATGTAGAACACTAGAGATTTTCCTTGAAGCATCCTCGATACTCCCTGAGTGCGGCCCTAAATAACCGCTACGTTCTGTTGTAAACTGCTCCGCATTTCAGCTTTGTTTTGCCCAAGTTAAGGTTCTCAGAACTAATTCGAAGTTCCAGTGAAACAATTCTCGGGAAATCACGAAGGTAATTCTCGATTAGCTCTAGGTATTATAAGCTTACTCAGTTTGCTCAGGTTTACTCAAGAATGCTTCAAGGGTATCTCAAAGTCACAGAATCATGGGATCACGTTCGCGATCGATCTCCGTTCTGATGCAGTGTGTTTGCATGTTATAATAAGGTTACTCCAGACCTTCGCGGGTGTCCTCCAGAAAAAATTCGCACGCGCACTGTTTTCAAGGAAACCACCACAAAGTAGTATATCAATAAAAAGATTATGAAATCTGGAATTCGATAAAGTTAAATTCTGTTTTGCCAACTGCTTTCTTAAGACGGCAGAGGGCCAAAGCGATCGACTGAAATTCCGGCCAATTATCGGGTATCAAGTACTATCGTTGATGCAAAATAACTGTACTGTGTTCATGAGGCATCAATCTCTAAAAAAGGGGCAGCATTTTCTTTTATTTTTATTGGTTATCTTTTTATAGATCTGTCAAGTTCCACTATGGACAACTGAATCGACTAACGTGTTCCGTTAAAGGTCGCCACGAGAACAGTATCTAAAACTAAAAAATCGCAGACACCCTTTTGTCCCTTATCTATCAGTGTATGTTATCGCCAAATTTCACGGAAAACCGTCGATTCTACATACCCTAATTATTCATTTAAAGATGAGGGATTCTTTAGAAAAACGAGTGCAAGTTTTCGCCTTCTAAAGATTTGTAAACACGTCACACCTTTTCAGAGGAATATCTCGCGTCTAATTAAAAAGTCGCCAGGCAAAGAAAAAACAGAACTCCTTGCGTTCACAGTATGCAAAGTTTAACTTCGTGGTAAAGCAATAGTGTTACAGTCAGGTTTTAGGCGCACACTTTAATTTGGTTGAAGAGAAGAAAATTTCGCAAAAGTAGCCCCGCGGATTTTTGGAGTAACCTTAACGTTTTATTCTGGTAAACAACTGCGTGACACACAAAGAACTTGCTGGTTAACTACGGTACGATATTCAAGGAGTGTCATTAAAATAATTATTTGTTTTGATTCTTGCCTTGTCCGTTTGATTTCTGTAATGAGGTTTTGATTTCCAAAATTTGTCCGTTTGATTTCTGAAATGAGTTTTTGATTTCTAAAATCGACAATTCCGCCACGTGACCTATAGTTTCAGCGTTCCGTACATGGAGATTTATTATGGCTGCTATGTCTAGTTTAAGAACTCCTAAAAAAGTTTTGTTTTAATGTTTTCATTGTTTGTGGATCGTTTTGGATTAGCTGGTCGGCCATTTAGGCATAGACAAAGCTATAGCTCATCGGTATTTGGACAGTAGTGCATAGTAACAAGTGAATTCACAGGCGAAGTAGAATACATTGTTTCTTTACATATATGATCGCCAATCACTATGGGCGATATCCATTGCAGCGATACAAAACATGCAGGACAAATTTCATTGTTTCATCGGTTATCGCGTACAGCAGTCTATTTGTGAAAAACCGTGCGCACGATTTTCGGTGATCTTATATGAGAGACCAGTCTCTTCCTTTTGTCACCGTGACATGCACCTCTTTTCAGTTCAGGGATGAGGTATTGCTCTCTAGGCCATGTGCGGTCTTTGAAGAGTCTTGATATGATCAAGGGAGATATCTGGAAAGATTATAGAGTGAACAGTCCCCACTTAGGAAAGTTGGGGCTGACAGAAGATTCTTCAAAATATATTCCTTTTTTGCTAGTGCGGATAAGGCCTTTAGTACCAAGGTTTGGTTCGCTCATGTTTGTGCCAGAAGTGTGGTGACATCATGGTCGCGTGTAGTTATCTAGTTTATGTCATCAAAACTTCGAATGGCGTCTTGTTGTCGCTTGTTTTAGCAAAGTAATATCTGATAAAGGATTTATTATATGGCTTTTGGTGAAATTTT
>JAHPZR010051984.1:0-22500 GCA_019787425.1 Platygyra sinensis | reverse complement strand
CAGGTCCACAGTCTCGGTTCATTGCCAGTTGAACTGCAAGCAGTCTTCTTTGTCTTGCGTAAAGACTTCCGCGGATACGCTAGACGTGCCGGTATGATACGGAACTATAACGCAACGCTGTTCTGTTCTTATTAATTTTGAACCTTTACATTTGCAACTATGCAGCTATGGAACAGAAATCAGTTTGATAAAAAAGCGATATTACATTACTTAACCTTCATTGAAGGAGTTAATTGACTTGGAATCAGATCATGCCAACGTATTCACCGTATTGGCTCTATCATTAAAAAGAGCCATAAGCAGAAATTTACCTCAAGCTGTGACGTTTTGTATTAAGACATATTAAAATCTATTTTAATAAACAGGAATTACCATAAAAATTAACTACCACTACTACGACTTTGAAGCCGCGCTACTTATTTGTCCGCGCCTACAATGTACTACCGGTCTGTAATAATTGTGTTTGGGATTAGATTATAATATTTTGCCATGGGTAAATCCGTCAAGTCTTTTAAAACGACTTTTAATTTATACTGAAGACAAAAGAACTCGACACGCTTTTGGAAACAATTTTAGCGCACTTCATAGATACAAAAATACAGTGTTTGTGTAGGACTCCGACCGTAAATAATTGAAAAAAAAAAGAATTTTGCACACTTGTGATTCGCAAAGTTAAGATGACTTGGCAGAAGAGTCAAAAGAATGTAATCACCAGGTACTCACCAAAGTGTTTAGCCGCGCAAAATATATTTTATGCAAACCACATCAACCCACCCAACCGGACCATAAACTTGCGGAAAAAATATAAATATGAACAAATATATGGAAAGTTAAAAATAAACTGCACTCTTTACAGCACAACTATATTGTTCAAATTTGGAGAAGACAATCTTTTAGATGCCTTTTGCCTCGTATGTTAACTTTGCGATTCATAAATTGTTAAAAGTTCAATTCAAAAAATTGTTATTTGTCATCGGATTCCCATACAAACACTGTAATTTGTGACGGTAATGACTACCCGCAGCGCTACCGTCAATTTGTCAAGACCGTCACGATGAATTCCAAAACCGCGACTGAAGCGTCTTCAATCAACATTTGCAGCCAAACTGCGAAAGGCAAACTATTTGAGTATTTCAGTAATGAGGTTGAAACCAGCTGAACTTAATTGGTTGAAATTAACCCTACCAAATCCAACATATAAAGCACATTGTTTTCCGCAATTGAATATTCATAAGTTCCATCGGCGGCAAGATAATGCTCAGCGAATGGCGTATATATGATTACCGTGGCGTTCGAATTCGTCTAGAATCTTTAAAACAACTAAAATAAATCGAGATTCCAAGAAGACAAAACATAACTGACATTTCTAGGCGCCAGATAAAAAACCTTCAAAGGCCTTTCACACGTACCTTGTAAGCCGCAGATCCCCAAAGATGTCAAAGTACGTCTCTAAGGTTAATCTTGCGAGAACCAACAAAGAAGCTTAGTAACCATGTATCACGTGTGATTCCATGCTCTCTCGGTCAAGTCCGACCAAGGGGATCGACATGATCACGGCATTTTTATGCATATATTTTCTTTTTTAAATTGAATATTCGATAAAATTATCTTTTTTTCGGCTCGTGAGCGGGCGGAATTCAACAAATCCTGCAATCTGATTGGTTCCTGGAGCGGGCGGAATTCTCTCATACGGACCGCTACAGCGGGCGGAATCCATCGAGTTGATCTGTTTTCGTGAATGAATTAGCGGTTATCGTCAATCTTGTGCCCTTTTTTCACTTCCAAAGACGATTAATTAACGCAAGTTTACCTCTATCCACCGTTAGATGGCAAGGAAATTTACTGTAAGTAAATTCAATTGAAGTTTTTGAAGTTTTGAGAGTTTGTTTGGTTGTTTGTTGCTAGGCGCTTTAATGGCGCGTAATCCTGTGTGTCTCTCTGTAGAATTTTAAGTAAAAACTGAGTCAATTTCAGTCGAGTTTGTCTCTCTAATCTTTGCTGTACTTCAGAGAATTGCTGTGGAGTACACTTAACGAATTTTCCCGTTATCTGCTACTCAACTTACGGTAGAAAAGTCTAATTCAGTCGGGTGATTCCCAATGATCGACAAAAACTGTTTTTGTAGTACAACTTCAAACTTTGAACAAAAATTCACACCTGGAAAACAATTTTGGAGACCTTAACTAGGGAACTAAATGCACTAACATAAAGTAGTTCGAAATAATTCTGTTCTTTAATACATCTTTCTTCGTATAGTATCTGATTTACTCGTTCTTTCGCTCATAGATTTTTTGCGAATGGTTTGTAGACAGCGCGTAAGCCGATTCAATGGCAAAGTTGCGTAAACAAACGCACTTGTGAGCCAGTTTACGGCAAGAAAAAAAAAAGATAAAAATGTTATTGGCCGGCTTAGGGTTGGTCCGTATAGGGAAAAACTGTGACCTCGGGCTTGAAAATGCTGCCCTCGGCCTGCGGCCTCGGGCAGCATTTTCAAGACCTCGGTCACCATTTTCAAGACCTCGGTCACAGTTTTTCCCTATACGGACCTCCCAGCCGGCCAATAACATATATTTATTTCCTCATCCAGGTCCATCCAGTTCAATTCTCCCTACTCCTAACTTTCTTTTTGTCCCTCCTCCCTACTTTTTCTCCCCATTTCTCCCTCCTCCCAACTTTGTTTTGGCCATTTCTCCCTCCTCCCTATTCTGTTCCTCCCCCCTCAATTTGCCAAAGGAAATTGCGGAGGCAGAAAATTTAAATATTTTTAAGAAAATACTGAGACGTCATATTATAGATTTTTCTAGTGAACACTAAGTTCTTTTACTGTGTGATGTATTATATATATGTCTGGATTTATGAAAACGAGGCTAAAGGATGGATATCAGGCACTATGTGAGCGTTTTTTTTCTCGCCAGAAACTATCTCCAAAGTGGACGATATAAAAATTAAAAGGAAAGTCAGTCCTTTTTTCCCTCTTTTACCCGTTTATCTTCCTTTCATTGCCGTCCTGTCTCTATTCTTCGCCCGTTTACATGGCTTGAAAGCGGCCTTAAAGTTTAGTGAAATCAAGGTGAAACTGATATCAGGTGACTAAGTGAGCGGTTTTTTCTCGCCAGAAACTATCTCCAAAGTGGACGATATAAAAATTAAAAGGAAAGTCAGTCCTTTTTTCCTTCTTTTACCCGTTTATCTGTCTTTCATTGCCGTCCTGGCTCTATTGTTTATCCGTTTTAATGGCTTGAAAGAGGCCTTAGAGTTTAGAAAAATCCAGGTGAAATAAGGGTTTAGGGGTTGGGCTCTTTAGCACCGTTTTCATAAATCCAGACATATATATAGTTACTATTTTAGGCAGTTGTAAATAACTTATGTATGTATTTTATTATCAGGAGATAAACTAGAAAGGGATAACCTCTTTTATCTCCTTTTCACTTTTTGTGTACTAGATTTGTGAATAAACAGTCATTATTATCATTATTATTCAGAGGGTTGAGTGTTTGCAAACTTGTATCTGTGCGTGCACCAAGATACCTGTTGACAGATCCACTCTCGTTTTCAATTTGTCAAAATCTTAATTTGAAAGACTGCTAAATGATCAGGCAGGCTGTGTTGTCCTTGTTGTGTTTAGATAGCGATACACATGACTATCTGTCATTTTTGAAAGATGCAAATTGTAATGTCCATCCAAGCTCAAAGCTGGACAACTGAAAAGCAAGACTCATTAAGTTAGCTCCAAGCCGTTAAAGCTTTCCTTTTTTCATTCATAGTATAACTGGCCTGAAAAGTGTTGGAACTTCTGGTCGGACATTTGACTGGAACCATGTACTCCTTTCAAATTGACGAAGGGTTGATGTAACCAAGAACATGTACTGGTAAGTTTAACAACAGCCCTTTTGATTGATTTCCAGCAATGACGAAGGGCAGGACAATGTTCTTTTATTGTCATTGTTAGAGTCACCTATGGTTTACATGTACTTTGCATCATGTGTCTCTGGTATAGTAATATTATTTTTAGTATCACCCAACTAGTGGACTAATGCAAATCCTGCATTTTAATTGACTATTAGTAATAGTTCTCGAGCAGCAAAATTCGCCAGCTTCTCTCTTGTGTAATTCCCAAACAGATATTTCTTCAACTTGCTTTTGCTAAATTTATTTATTGTCTTTTCTGTCTGACTAGCGGTTGGATGATACTAAAAGAACTAGACCCTTTGCCATCTGGCCATGGGTCAGTCAATGTCAGTCAATAAAAATGATTGATCAAAATCTTACGTTAACAAGTTTGTTAGGAGCCTTGTCGACTTGCGTTAAAAAAGATGCTTCACTAATGATTTGTAACTTCACTGTGGAATGTTGCAACGCTGCAATTGCCCAAACAAACGAAGAAAAGCGAAGGAATAATGTTCTCTGGACATTGGGCGAACTCAGTTCTCGGCCATTTCCCAAGGTTAAGATTTGTATTTCGATCCAAAACCTTCCACAGTACTCAGTAATGCAGAAACGCAGCATTGTTCAAGACAACAGTGACATCACAAAGCAGACTCTCAGTTCCATTCCTTTCATTAAACTGCGCGGCCATTTTGGAAATGTTTTCTTGAAGCCATCGGCTGTCTTCCTACTTTTAACCATTTTCGTCCCCAGAGCCCATGATCCTTCTGGCCTGTGGCAGGGATCAAGAGCTCTAGCCTGACCCGATTTTCAGAGTATGCGTAGAGTATTCGTTTCGTATTCTCAACCAATCAAATTTGCCAGATTTGACGGGAAGTCCGTGAATCGCGGACTTCCGGTGTTGGACAACGCCAGAGCTCAGGCCAGAAGGATCGTGGGCTGTTGAGACGAGAATGACTTTTAACTTTCTTACTCACTTTTACAGCTCAGTTTCCTTTTAAATGTTTTGTTCAACATTTTGTCACTTTAAAATGGCTGAAGAAAAGATGTCTAAATTTTGGTTCATTTGACTTTTAATATATAGATTAAGCCAAGCCTAAAACCGGAGCTCCTGGGCCGGGTTGTTCATATTTATTATTTAAGAAAAAGAAAACATGTCCCGTGTTTTTCTTGAGTTATAGTATAAATCTGCTAGTGTTCATGAATGCCATTCTCCGAGTCGGATTTTCTACATTACGTACTATCTACTTTGACAGATAGTGAGTGTATCCTTGTTAACAAAAGTATGACTGCTTCTTGGCACTTTTGAGGAGTTTGTGAAGAGGATTTAGATAAAGTTTTGAACAAATAGTAGATTAAAACTAAAGCAATTATATTTTTCACCTCAATTTCTATGCGCGATAGAAATCTTTAGCTCATAATTTAATAACTTAACAGAAAAAAAATAGAAGCATGGATATAAGTCTGGAAGAATGAAAAATGTTGCGGGAATACAAGGCTCATCCTCGGTGTAAGAACCTGTAACACTCACCAGTGACGTATAACAAACAAAACAAAGAAGTCAACATAATAGACCCTAACCCTAACAATAGCCACAAAACAAAGAAAAACTTCACAGGTCTGTACACCGAGGTAAACCCCAAGTGTTTCCATAGCTTTTTCAAGCTCTTCCAAAGTTTCAAGAGTTTCTTTGTATTTTGCAATGTAAGTTGCTTAATTTAGTGTCCCTATTTAACACATCTGCGCTTAACACAGAATTTGAAATGTCCCTGAAAATCGTGATCAGTTCTATCGCTTATAACTCGCTTATCCTCTTCATTCTTTCAACAGTTTGACTAACACAAGTTGCGTGTTTTACCTGGGGATTTCCCTCAAGACTTGGCCGAGCAGGAATGAGAACGAAATAGTCACTTCAATTCCGTTTAAATGAAGAGGGGAAACCAATAAAATATCCCGCCGCTCAATAAGCAAAGAAAAAAGAGTTATATGGCCGTTTTGAAGAATGTAATTGATTATTCTGTTATCCTCTAGTCAGTATGTTCATGAGATGCCTTAGTAAGAAAAATATATAATACAGTAGTAAAAAAAAATCGCCAATATTGATCTCAAAGTACCGGACGTGGAATGGCAAACGACCGGACGAAACGTCCGGCCTCCGGCCTCAAATGAAAACCCTGGACTGAGCATTACCACTGGGCTGTCATAACTGGTAACACCTGTGGAAAAAGAATGCGATGTGTGGTTTTCTGGTCAATAATTGACCCAAACACCATTCAGATTAATAGGTTTTTGATTAGGGAAGCTCTTGTTCAGTCCATTTAAGACAATGCAGAGCTGCAGATCAGCTCTCTGTCGCTGATTTAGACTCATATTTCATGTTGGAAATGCTCTTAATTAAATTGTAGAATTCATGATTTCAAAAAAGCTGTCGAATTAAGTTTTTCCTGCCTCGAAAGGCATCCAGGAGAGTATTTCCTTTTATTTGAGCTAGTGGACAGCGCTTTAGGATAGAACTGTATCACGATTTTCAGGGACATTTCAAATTCTGTGTTAAGCGCAGATGTGTTAAATAGGGACACTAAATTAAGCAACTTACATTGCAAAATACAAAGAAACTCTTGAAACTTTGGAAGAGCTTGAAAAAGCTATGGAAACACTTGGGGTTTACCTCGGTGTACAGACCTGTGAAGTTTTTCTTTGTTTTGTGGCTATTGTTAGGGTTAGGGTCTATTATGTTGACTTCTTTGTTTTGTTTGTTATACGTCACTGGTGAGTGTTACAGGTTCTTACACCGAGGATGAGCCTTGTATTCCCGCAACATTTTTCATTCTTCCAGACTTATATCCATGCTTCTATTTTTTTTCTGTTAAGTTATTAAATTATGAGCTAAAGATTTCTATCGCGCATAGAAATTGAGGTGAAAAATATAATTGCTTTAGTTTTAATCTACTATTTGTTCAAAACTTTATCTAAATCCTCTTCACAAACTCCTCAAAAGTGCCAAGAAGCAGTCATACTTTTGTTAACAAGGATACACTCACTATCTGTCAAAGTAGATAGTACGTAATGTAGAAAATCCGACTCGGAGAATGGCATTCATGAACACTAGCAGATTTATACTATAACTCAAGAAAAACACGGGACATGTTTTCTTTTTCTTAAATAATAAATATGAACAACCCGGCCCAGGAGCTCCGGTTTTAGGCTTGGCTTAATCTATATATTAAAAGTCAAATGAACCAAAATTTAGACATCTTTTCTTCAGCCATTTTAAAGTGACAAAATGTTGAACAAAACATTTAAAAGGAAACTGAGCTGTAAAAGTGAGTAAGAAAGTTAAAAGTCATTCTCGTCTCAACAGCCCACGATCCTTCTGGCCTGAGCTCTGGCGTTGTCCAACACCGGAAGTCCGCGATTCACGGACTTCCCGTCAAATCTGGCAAATTTGATTGGTTGAGAATACGAAACGAATACTCTACGCATACTCTGAAAATCGGGTCAGGCTAGAGCTCTTGATCCCTGCCACAGGCCAGAAGGATCATGGGCTCTGGGGACGAAAATGGTTAAAAGTAGGAAGACAGCCGATGGCTTCAAGAAAACATTTCCAACATGAAATATGAGTCTAAATCAGCGACAGAGAGCTGATCTGCAGCTCTGCATTGTCTTAAATGGACTGAACAAGAGCTTCCCTAATCAAAAACCTATTAATCTGAATGGTGTTTGGGTCAATTATTGACCAGAAAACCACACATCGCATTCTTTTTCCACAGGTGTTACCAGTTATGACAGCCCAGTGGTAATGCTCAGTCCAGGGTTTTCATTTGAGGCCGGAGGCCGGACGTTTCGTCCGGTCGTTTGCCATTCCACGTCCGGTACTTTGAGATCAATATTGGCGATTTTTTTTTACTACTGTATTATATATTTTTCTTACTAAGGCATCTCATGAACATACTGACTAGAGGATAACAGAATAATCAATTACATTCTTCAAAACGGCCATATAACTCTTTTTTCTTTGCTTATTGAGCGGCGGGATATTTTATTGGTTTCCCCTCTTCATTTAAACGGAATTGAAGTGACTATTTCGTTCTCATTCCTGCTCGGCCAAGTCTTGAGGGAAATCCCCAGGTAAAACACGCAACTTGTGTTAGTCAAACTGTTGAAAGAATGAAGAGGATAAGCGAGTTATAAGCGAGAAAACAAGGTAAGTTGAAGGGCATGATTATTCTGAATGAGTGTTTCACTGTACTGCGCTGTGAGCAGTAAAAATGGTAATTTTCTCTTGACCGAAGAAAACAAAACAATGTCTCACGGCTGCCCTTTCCTAATGAGGTCACTATATACAAGGTTAAGTTTATATTTCCCTTATCCAACAATCAAAATACGACTTGGACTTTGCTCTTTGGGCTTTGCGAGGTGGACTGTGACACAGACAGTGATTCAGCTTTTGGCTCGGACCTTGATGAATAGACTACACTCTTGATGAATGGACTACAACCCAAGTTACCAAACATCTTTTTTGAAAATCAAATAAATTCGCAATGATAAGCCAATGAAAATTCTGTTGTTGCCATTCTCCCTCCCCCTCCCCTACCAACTGACCATTTTCATTCAGTAATTTACTTTTTAAAGAGAATTTTAGTGAGCGCCAGCATTGCCTAGGAAACTGTTTCCTTGGTTCCAGAAACGCTGGAAATGGCGTTTCTGAGTATTCTATTTTAAAAATTTCCTGGGGGATCATGCCCCCAGACCCCCCTAGGTGCTTGCGCCTTACGGCGCCAATAAAACATTCACGTCCGGTGCTTTCAGAAGTATGTCCGCTACTTTACAAAACAGTTGAAAACCCTGCTCAGTCTCCACTCACATCAGCGCTTTAAATGATTTCCTTACTTTCTCTTGTGACTATAGGTTGCTTGCAAATGACGTGTTGGTTGTTGTTGAATTTTATTCAGGGGAAACTACACATACCGTTCAAAAACTACAACAGTCTTTAGTAGCATCAAAATTCAGGCCAAAGATCTCTAACAGGAGCTAGAGATGTCTGTTCAATTGCACTTCTAAGCCCTATTTGCTGTCATAAGCAAGCGCAACATTATAACCGCGATGTAAAGTGCCTACTCACGGGGCTTAATGGTGGCCAGTTGCATCACAGGACTGTTCGTGTAAGATAATGCACGACGCTTATGAGCAGATTTCCTTCAGACGGCGGTTATAGAAAGCTAATCGATCAGGTCTTTTCTCAGAGTTGTTGCAGGAACTAAAATTTAGACGTGCATTCAAGTGTGTATATTAAGCTAATACCAATTGAAAACAGGAGGGGGGTAGAGGGTAGTGACCAGTTAAAAAATAAAAACAACTCCCTTTATACCTTAGTGGAATCTTGACATGCGTCAGGGTTCTGACAGGGACCGATTGCATCCTTTTTTCTGTAACCTAAAACTCTAGAGTATATGTTTTTAAAGTTCCCTAAGCCTCCCTGTTCCCTAAGAAGAAAATTAACCAATTTGTAAGCTTCAAATAACAGACTATGAACAATGACAGGATTAAACTATAAATAAAATACAATCATTAGCATCCGAAGATAAAAATGGCTACACCTTGGGTCAGCGGTGAGCTGCTCAAGATGGACGCGATTGGTACTTAGTTTCTATGGGTCGTTATAACCACTCTTTATCACTTAATGCTACAAACATGGTATCAAAAAACTGCCCAACTATTGGTGAACATGTTGTTGTCCTTTTCATAACATAATCGGTTACCATACCAACAGTATGATCTGCTAAACACACCCTTAATTACAGCTTTAGGGGCTTATATTTCAAAAACGGCACGGCGAAATTTTTTTATATTATCAACATTTGATAAGCATGATTAGGGGCAACTTTTGGGAAAGTTAAAAAAAATTCTGTAGGTGGCGTTCAGAGCCACCTTACATTTAAGGTGGCTCTAAACGACACCTACAGAATTTTTTTTAAACTTTGCCAAAAGTTGCGCCTAATCATGCTTGTCAAATGTTGATAATTTTAAAAAAATTTCACCGTGCAGTTTTTGAATTATAAGGCCCTAAAACCGTAATTAAAGGTGTGTTTAGCAGGTCATACTGTTGCTATGGTAACCTATTATGTTATAAAAAGGACAACAACGTGTTCAGCAATAGTTGGGCAGTATTTTGATACCATGATTGTAGCATCAAGTGATAAAGAGTGGCTATAACGACGCATCAAAATGTAAGTGCTTGAAACTGTTTTCAGCCACCTTGACACGTACTAAAATGGCGAGTATGGCTTAAAATAGATCACACCTAAAATCAGTGCTTTCCTCGTTCCAGTTTGGTACCAGTTTGCGATTGACCCCAGTTTTTCCAAATTCTCCAAGATGCCTGCAAAAAGACTCCAATGTCTTAACTAAATAGTAAGGATAAGTTCCAACAGACGCATTTGACTGATGAACCATGTTTTAACTTTTTTTTTCAGAAATCTGTAAATGCTCTTCTAGCTGTACGCCGCATGTCCTTATCACCTCTGTCCGTCGCAAAGCGAAGAAGCTTCATGGATCCGTCAATACTAAAGACAACTCCTGAGGGTGAGGAAGATCAAAACAGCGACGCGGACAGAAAGGGATCCGTACCAATTGATCCATGGTCACTGACTCTCCCGCTTAGCCGTCGGTTCGGGGAGACACGAAGTTCTTGTTTTGATCTGGACATGAAAACACTAAGAGCCTTGCAGGAGAAAGCTGATAAAGCAATAGGGAAGAACTCGCAAAAGGATGGAAATGATAAAGGTGATGAAAGCAACTCGGGTGATGGTGATGTGGATGATAATGATGACGATGATCATGATAATGTTGATGACGATGATAATGAAATTACTGACCCGAATAACAGCCATTCTGGGGAACCGGAAAACCCAAGAAGAGGGAGCGACATAAGCAATTTAGTCAATCGCGAGAGTTGCTCTTTTGAAAGAACACAGAGCAAACACTTTTTGTGGAGCAACTTCACTTCAAAGGAAAACCGCGCACGTATCAATCAATCTTAGAAATACTTCCAAAACAGACTTTAAGGTCATTCCACAGAAATAGAACCTACACTGAGATTTTTCTCAAACTTTGCCAATTGATTGTTTACATTATAGGAACTTGAATTTGGAAATAAAAATGAGGGGTCCCCATGTTCGTTTAGGAGCAACAGCACCTTGTTTATACCATATAAACCCTTATAAAAGCACCACGATTGCTTGCTAAATTCACGTTTCCGACGATTGTTTTTTTCTCAAAACTGAGAATTGGCCCATATTTATTTTACATAGAGAAATTTACTAATCAAATCAAAACGACAGAAAAAAATGACAGGTCACCGTACTCGTTTTCGAGAAAATGTCGATTTACCTCTTCGGCGAGGTCCAGTCGTAAAGAAAAAGCCGCCATTTTCTAATGCGCGCGCGCTCATCACGCGTAAAATTATGCGCAGTAGGGATGCGCAATGCAATACTGGGGAATGACCTTAAGCCAGTTTCGTTTTCTTTTAATACGGACGATTTGAGGAGAAATGACAGACTTATTTCGGAATCCGTAGCACCTAAGAACGCTCTATCGAAAACAAGCGATTCACAGCAGGATTCTACTGTGAATGCCGGAAATCACTTTAAGGACACAGAGGATGAATCGCTCTCGACAAAGCCAGACGATCAAGCTCGCAATGGCATTTTTAAGCCGCAGAAATTAACGCTGCAATTGGATGAATCGGTTTTCAATGACAATCCCACAAACTCAACCGACAGCCATCAAGAAAAGCTGCCGACAATCTGTGTAAATGACGAACTCTATCTTACCAGTCCTCCACCAACTTCACTGACTTTTAACAACAATATTGAGAAGATGAATCCACAAGAATTGATGTCGACACAACCGTCGCTCCAGAACACTTCAGCCAGGAACACTGCAAATGTCAATATAATTCCAGATGGTGTTCAGGCCATCACGGTACAACTGGGAAATTTGAACGGCTTACAATTAAATCCCAAACAGGTTTCTTGCAGCGTGAGTCGATCCTCGACCGAATCTGCTCCGTGCCGACCTGGCAACTACAGATTGAAAGTGAATTAATATTAATTACAAGCACAAATCGAGAAATGTGATAGAGTGATTGCTTCTGGGGTTGTTTGAAGCAAGCGCTGGTAAATTCAAAATGGCGGCAAATTCAAGGACAGGCCACACCAATCTCGTTCTCAGGGCCTGCTCGGTATTTCGTTTGACATGAACTAGGTACGAGGTCGCATCTCGACTTGTAAGTTCACTATCCTGTTAAGCAGTGCCACAAATAATTCTTTCTACAAACAATCCCTTATTCAGATAAACGGCTTGAACCCAGAAGTTTCAATGGCATGGGGCGTGGTGGAACTCCCTTATGAAAAATGCTGGGAATGCTTGTCGTAAACTTATAATTAAATCCCTCAAGGAGACCAATCTGGGTTTGGTCCAAGCTTTATTTTACGTCTAAAAGATACCACTTTAAAACCGGCATGGCAGCGAATTAATTATTTCTTCCAATGCAACCATAAAACATACCTTGACGACTAAAAATTGGTGCGTTTTGTCCTAATTACCCTAAGTGAGACCGATCCCGAAATCCCTCATTTTCACTCCCCCTGAGCAAGCTAATACGGTGAGCATCCCTGACTTTTTCAAATGGGTTTCCCCCGGGTACATTTGACAAGAAGAGCATTTCCAAGCCCAGCAGTAAACAACCCCTCATTGCGCAGGTGTCATGGTTACCTTCTTGACAGACTGCCCTAAAAGACAATCATCAAAATCTGCATTTAATAATGTAACGTGTCGAAATCAGAACTCTCAGCTCAGCTAAATGCTTGCACTAGTATGAACTAAGCAGAGGAATTTTTCAGACGGGCGCTTTCCATTGAGATTGTCTTGTGACTAAATTTGCGACAATACTCGCCAATGAGATTTTAAAAATAGTAGAATTGTTAATAAAGCAGCTGTTACTTACAATGGAGTGTTGATAATTCTTGTCTGAGACAAAGTGAAAGACCTGCACAAAATGATGGCAAATAAAAATTCAAGGACTCACTTTTGCTTATCACATTTCATAAAAAAAGCTTTTCCAACGAACTTTGTTAATCACATACACTAGGACATAGTCTAGTCTTTTCTGTAGCCTTCCGGGGTGTCACAAAACGTTATACCTAAGTGACCGTTGCGTGACATATGTGCTATTCTTTGTTTTCATGTGACGTCATCATTTTCCAAAATTGCAAATTAGCAATCCTACTGGCGTTTTAGTGTCATCAGACATAAGACCTTATCAAAACTTGGCATTTTACGACGTTTCAGCTCAATAGGTTTCCTTATTTTCTTATACAGGACATTTGAATTTCCAAGTTTATGCGTTGCGTGACATTAAATGGCGGTCCGAGAAGGATCGCTCACGTTTTTGGTAACTGAACAGTTCTTGCACTAGAAGAAGTATTACTTTCAATGTCTCAGAACTCTAGAGTAATAATCTTTCGTTTCAGTGGAAAACTCAATGGTAGATGTTTCTGTTGGTTTCCGGCCACCATGTTGGTGCCCCTCGGAAGGGCACCAACGTGGCGTCTCCATACAAAGCTCTATAAATTTAGGTGAAACTGTTTATCGAATAACGCGGCAATGAAAAACCACACAGATCTAAATCTCGGCGACGTTTTTCAGTCTATCAATTATCTATCATATACCTGATTCTTAACTTAATGTATTGAATGGCTACGATTTTTATTTTCGATGCAAACCACCAATAACGTAAAATCGCGGGCTGATTTTTAAGAGCGTGGGGAACACCGACATAACCCATTCAAGGAAAATTCAATACCTCACACATCGGCACTTAATAACTGGATCCAGATGAGTTTACAAGACGTTATCATAACATCTTGAAGACTGAGTCAGAATTCTGCTTCTTCAGCTTTCCCTACCTTACTGCAGAATGCCGCTTAGTAAAGCTTTGGATTTTCCCGTTCTCGTTCCCAGAGCTTCTCGTTACGGAAAAGAATGGAGGTTGTAGAGAACTTACGAGCGAATGCCCAGCAGAACTCTTTCAAGTTTACAGCACGTCTTGCCCAATAAAATCTCGACAGCAAGTTTTATCCTTCTGAAAAGAACTGGAGGTCAGTTCTCACCATGGGTATTGTAGGACCACGAGTAGTCACGAATCGCGAGTCGCGAAGCAAGGCCCCCTTTGTTTCTGCTTTCTCGAGTTCACGAGTGTCCATGTTTCCTCTTGCGCGGTGGTGACGCGACGGACTAAGTCAAACCGGGGGTGGGGGCTTGCGCGTAGTGACTCGTAGTCTAAAAAGCAATTTTATGCGAAAACCGTCTTGATATGCTCTCCTTTAAATTGAGGAATCTCCTTCGCGACCCTATATGTCAAGGTAAAGATCTGAATAACTGTGTTGAAGAGTGAGATAACCTTCTGTAAATATCAACAGTTACTGAGCAATGCACGCGCAGGGTTTCTCTGTGTCTTGTTTTGATTTCAATTTTAACGATTTATCTGGTATTTCGTCATACATTAGGGAAGATCGATAAATAATAGCTTAAATACCTTGATGGTCCTGGTGTTCCTGTTTGGTGTGAGTCTTACCACTTCCCATTACGTGAGTGGAAAGAGATTATAAATTTTCACACTCTCGCACGGACAGATATCGCGTTACCAGGTGTCTCGTTCTGGAATTTCTCCAATCTATGCTTCGTTTGCACGCGCAGTACACTGTTAATATTGCACTTTCAAGCGAACGAAGGCTCGAAAAGGTACGAGGGATACAAGCTGTGGTAGCCGTCGATCAAGAGATTCATTCCAAGCGTTTGGCGAGGATTTCTGGGGAATATATATAATTACAAATTTTGTAGTTAATTTTATCTACAGAATTTCAATAAAATTTTGCTAATAAGTTTATCAGTAAAATTAATTATTATTATAATTTTATTAGTAAAATTTAATTTTTATTATATACCGAGAAAAATTTAGCAGTTAATAAAATTTCGTTAACGGCGAAGTACTCACTCTCTATAATAATGTGGAGCAAATATTTCGCAGTTATTAAAATTTCATTAACGGCGAAGTACTCACTCTCTTTAAAAGTATGGAGCAAATATTTCGCAGTTAATAAAATTTCGTTAACGGCAAAGTACTCACTCTCTATACTAGTGTGGAGCAAATATTTCGCAGTTAATAAAAATTCATGAACTGCGAAGAACTCATTCTGTATAATAGTTTAGAGTTAATATTTCGCAGTTAATAAAATTTCGTTAACGGCGAAGTACTCACTCTCTATAATAATGGGAGCAAATATTTCGCAGTTATTAAAATTTCATTAACGGCGAAGTACTCACTCTCTATAATAGTATGGAGCAAATATTTCGCAGTTATTAAAATTTCATTAACTGCGAAGTACTCACTCTCTATAATAGTATGGAGCCAATATTTCGCAGTTAATAAAATTTCGTTAACGGCAAAGTACTCACTCTCCATAATAGTATGGACCAAATATTTCGCAGTTAATAAAATTTCATTAATCGCGAAGTACTCGCACTCAATTACAGACCTGGAGCCCAGTAGAGCGAATATTTCGCAGTTAATAAAATTTCATCAACGGCGAAGTAATCGCTTTGTATTACAGTGTAGAGCGAATATTTCGTAGTTAATAAAATTTCATGAACTACGAAGTACCCGCTCTGATCACTTCTAGTAGTACTATACAGGAAACAAAATCTGCATTCCTAGCATTCCTCAAGTTGACAGGAAGGGGAGTGGTAGCCAAAATCTGAATTTTGACTCCAACCGAATTCAAGCATAAAGCAAATGATCGAAACATACATCCCATTTTGTAAGCAATGTATACACGAAGTCTTCATAGTTCTTCTTTTAATTCTTTTTCAGAGTTCGATTGAGTTGAATTAACGTCGAGAACTGATAGAAGAAGTATTTCTGCGATTTGAAGTGAAGGGGTATCTCGTTCAATTTCCGGATGATGTGGACTGGATAAAAACTCTAAACAGCAAGGACGTGAGGATAATCAAGTAGGCATTCGTGCAAAAGAATTGAAAATTAAATCAAATTAAGGAAAATCAATACAAGGATTCAGCTAACCTTGTCGCAACTCAGTAGGGCTTATCAGGGCTTTAGATGCCAGCGTTAAAATACTCCAGGTAGAAAATTGAATTCACTGAAGTTGAAGGATGTAGTTTGGCTATAAGACGCTAAATTAATAATTCATTTCGGGGGTTACAATGCACTCTGCGGCATGAGACAGATTGCACAATCGTAACCTCACAAAGAAATCATTAAGTGACATGAATTAGCTGGCAAGGTAGCCAAATCCGTCTATCACAGAATGTGATGATGATATGTTAATTGTTCAAGTTGAACTCAATATATTCAGACAAACCGTTCTGATGAACACTAACAAAATGGACCTGAGATCGCAAGGTTTAAAAAACAACTAAGGACATTGATGTTTTGGCCAGTGAAGTGAGATGGGCCAGATTAGCACCAATAAAAGCTTAACTGCGAACAAAAGCAATACGTTGTAATGGTATTTAAAATAGTTTAAACAAACATACGCAAAGTACTGAGCAGACGAGTACCCTGAAACGACAAGTTTTGGTTTACATAAGATTAACGTTCGTTTTTGTAACATCTCAGAAAACTAGAAGAAAAATTAACAAAGGATATACCTTGTAATGAAGTACCAGAAAAGTATTTTACTGCATGTATTTCACTGTAGTGTTTTAGCTCTACTGAAAGACTAGTTATGGTTCGGCTTGCTTAATAAAGCTGTTAACAGCTGTTTTGTAGGTCTTTGTATTCGATTAGAATTTAGTCTGCTGGCAGCCGGTTTTTTCTTTAAGGGTCACTAGGACGAGCGTTGAGTCATCGCGAACGCAAATGACGTTGGCCGTGTAGAGAAGAAGGCGAGACAGGGTGGTATGGCCGAGTGGGGAAGAAGGCGAGACGTGCGTACCGCGCCCATGTCTCGTCCTATTCTCCTTTTGGCCAAATAGTCTCCTCATAATCCCTGCTGAAATTTCGAGAGAAAAACAGACTGCTAGCAGTCTAATTAGAATTAGAAGCATCAACTTCAACATCTCCGTTTGAGAAAACGTAGTAACCGCGAGATTCAGTTGATTTTTTTTTCTTCAGGGATGTGCGGTGCCTCATGGCCAGTGCAGGTTCGAGTCCTGGCCGGGAACACTGTGTTGTGTTCTTGGGCAAGACACTTCACTCTCACGGTGCCTCTCGCCACCCAGGTCACAGTAACTACTAATTATACCCAGGTGTATAAATGGGTACCGCGGATGCTGAGAGTGAGTACTTCGCCGTTGATTAACTGCGAAATATTCGCTCTACATTATAATACAGAGTGAGTACTTCGCATTTAATGAAATTTTATTAACTGCGAAATATTCACTCCAAACCATTATACAGAACGAGTACTTCGCCGTTGATGAAATTTTATTAACTGCGAAATATCCGCTCTACACTATTATACAGAACGGGTACTTCGCCGTTGATGAAATTTTATTAACTGCGAAATATTTACCCTACAATATTATAGAGAACGAGTACTTCGCCGTTAATGAAATTTTAATAACTGCGAAATATTTGCTCCATACTATTATAGAGAGTGAGTACTTCGCCGTTGATAAAATTTTATTAACTGCGAAATATTTAACGCAAAATATTGTAGAGAACGAGTACTTCGCCGTTAATGAAATTTTAATAACTGCGAAATATCCGCTCTACACTATTATACAGAACGGGTACTTCGCCGTTGATGAAATTTTATTAACTGCGAAATATTTAACCCAAAATATTATAGAGAACGAGTACTTCGCCGTTAATGAAATTTTAATAACTGCGAAATATTTGCTCCATACTATCATAGAGAGTGAGTACTTCGCCGTTGATGAAATTTTATTAACTGCGAAATATTTACCCTACAATATTATAGAGAACGAGTACTTCGCCGTTAATGAATTTTAATAACTGCGAAATATTTGCTCCATCTATTATAGAGAGTGAGTACTTCGCCGTTGATGAAATTTTATTAACTGCGAAATATTTAACCCAAAATATTATAGAGAACGAGTACTTCGCCGTTAATGAAATTTTAATAACTGCGAAATATTTGCTCCATACTATTATAGAGAGTGAGTACTTCGCCGTTGATGAAATTTTATTAACTGCGAAATATTTACCCTACAAATTATAGAGAACGAGTACTTCGCCGTTAATGAATTTTTATTAACTGCGAAATATTTGCTCCACATTATTTTAGCGAGTGAGTACTTCGCCGTGGATGAAATTTTATTAATTGCGAAATATTAGCCCTTAATAATTATACAGAACGAGAACTTCGCTGTTAATGAATTTTTAATAACTGCGAAATATTCGCTCTGTATAATATATTGAGCATTTTTACTGCGAAATATTTTCGTTCTCTATAGAGTAAAAGAATTGCAAATTTTGCATTTGTCAATTAGCGGATTTCTGGATAATATAAAATACGGTAAGACTGTGACAACATTTGCGAGCTGCAAATCCTTGCACGATCGCACTTTTCTGAAATTTCCCATAATCTTGAAACAAAAAGAGTAGATTTATTGTACGATTTCAGGCTAGTATGCTACAAAGCTGATGTAGCTCTGCGTTAAGCTGAATTATTTTTAATGAATAGCGGCGGGTCGGTAGTTCAGCGTTTAATATCAAGAGGGAGTTACGTAAATTTAAATGCCTGAATTTGACTGCTCTCCCGGGATTGCTCTGTCATACAGCCTCGCTGAGATTTCATATGTGACATCAGAGCTAGATGACTGCGAAATCTCCGAGTTTCGGTTTTTATTTCGTTCCGTTTTCAAACGAATGGCGACAGTAATGATCTATGATCTTCAAAACCTCGCCAGTGTGAGCGGATTTGTGTAACCGCTCCCGTGTCTGTGAAAACAATGTTGTTATTGTTTTTGACGAGCGTCCGTTTGACACAATGCACGTTCGACAACGAGCGGGTCATTTGTAAAGGTAAAAGATTATCTCTCTGCAAGCCGTTCGTAATTAATACAAACAACTTTTGTCTCTTCGGATTATTTACGTGTATCCAACAATGCGAGAGGCGGGGTCGGGGGTTAGGGGGTTAGGGGAGGGGGTGAGGGAGGGAGCATAGATTACTAAAAGGAGAGGGTCATATTATTTTACGACGGTAACAAACGCTAAATTTGTGCCTGTCAGAATTTATTTACTTAACCTATCTTTCTATTGAGACAGTTTTTATTAAGAGCATTTTTCAAATTAGTGTCGAGATTCATGATCAGTTAATGACTTTGGTTTTTGTTTTGGTTTAGTTTGAGATTGTCTGAGAAGTCTAATTGTTAAGTAATTGGTTTGGTTTTTATTTTACGACACTCATGAAAACTGCTCAATTGATATCATAATTTATTTATTGATAAAAGTGATTTATTTATATAATATATATCTTTATGTTATAGTTAGCTATTTATTCATTTATTTGTATAATTTATTTACATTATTTATTTATTTATATATATATCTTATTTATTTATTTTATTTATTTATTTCATGTAGACGATGATGCGTTTCTATTTAAAATACGATTTCCGCAGAACATTCGTGCAATAACGGCAAAAATTAAGTTACCAAAAAGATCTCAAAGCATGCTAATAATTTGAACAAAGATAAGAAGATTTTTTAAGCTCAGAGGCTGACCCCGCGAGAGAAAATATAACTTGAAGTTATCCATATTTTGAGTTAAAATTCTTGTGAAATTTGACATTAATTTTCTCGAGAATGCTTGGGAACTTAATCGCAGGGTCACCTAGAGAAATGAAATACAGTGAGATGTTTTAAATAGTATTCAGAAAGTTACCGTGCTGTGAGTAGATTTTATGTAAATTATATTTGCACTGTGACATATTGCTCGAACTTTGAGCGAAATTTCATTGGCCGCTGACATTTTACACCATGTCTACTGCACAGTGTTCATAAACTTTGGCGCGAAAGTTCCACTTGAGCGGGTTTCTGCCACCCAATATACTAATTCTAACTTGGCTCAGGGGAAACAAAATAAACAATTCCTATCGAGGATTAGGGAAGAATATTACTTTCTTCTTTTTTATTCTCCTAAGCCTTGATATTGGCCTATTACACACAAGAACGAAAAGCGAGTAAGGGGAGCGAAAGACAGGCGGGGTGAAGTATCCGCCAATGCGGAAGACCTTCCACTGCTCTCTCCTGCTCTTACGTAAGACTACTCTTCAAAGAAAACTTGAAGGCCGTGAGTGATTTATGGTATTCAAGGTCATCTAGTTATTTACGCTACCCAAGGTCATTTCTTTCACAATACTGATCAGCCAACATAATTTGTCAAGCTTTAAGATGACCTCGCCCCTTTTCATTTTCACACATAGTCGATCTCTCGAGGGCTGCAGTAAGTTCTGCCTGGCAGTTCTGCAACGTACCGGTTAAATTTGCCATCCAACCGTTAAAAGAACCACATGGCTATTTTATGGAAAAAAAACAATTGCTCGAAAATTGGTTTATTGTTTGAAATTTGTTTGTCCAAGATCTCGTCCTTGTTGGTGAGGTATTGTAGAAACGTGATCCACTGATCAAGAGGATTTAATTAACAATTATTCACCGAAGTGAGGTGAATAGTACTTGGCTAATCACCTCCGAGCTAGCCAATCAGCGCGCGCGCGAAAAGCACTATTCACTTGTGTGGTATGTACTAATTAACAATTAGATTATGAGCTCGAGATTTCTATGAGGTGATAGTTGATGAGGCCGAAGGCCGAATCAACTATCACCTCATAGAAATCGAGAGCGAATAATCTAATTGTTTTAGTAGAATTCTTTCTAAAGTTTACTTCAAATAACGGTTTCCAATTATTTCTCGTCGTATTATTAAACTTTGCGCCTTAAAAAGATCGCCCGGATTGAATTGGCATTTAACATTGAAGTGTGTACGCTCGCGCATCATTTTTTTCGATAATTTCAACTTTTTTTAAGCCAAGAAATCGTAAATGTCCTTCGTTTAGTCTTCTCAGGATTTTAATTATCCACTTTCGTCAAAATTTTCCTCCAAAACTTTGGCAAAACGAAAACACGTCGCCATTTCGTAGACGAGCTCCAGCCACTGCACACTAATGGCTGATAGTGTGCAATGGCTCAGCCAATCAGATTACAGCATTTGCATTAGTATACGAGTAGAATTCTACTAATTAAAAATATGTCTTAAATGCCACATAACCTTTATATCACTTAAAATGTAGAAATGTTTGAAAAAATATCGACGCCAGCTGACGTCAAGTGAAAACCCACAAGGGTTCCTGACAAAATCCTCTAAAACGTGGCCTTAGTGGATGTGTTGAGACCAGAACTTCCCGAGGATAGGTGAAAGGAGTTTCAAACATATTTTACAAAAAAACTCACTGGTTAATCACGTAGATAGGAAAAAAAAAGGTTATAAGTTATTTGCGCGTTGGAAAACTGCTGGTCTCATTGGCCTGGCGGTACTGTTTTTCAACGAGGTACTTTTATTTAAGAAAGTGTTTTTAGTCTTGCTTCGCAAACATTGCAAGCCGTGATATATATCTTGGGCGTGATAGGGGTCAGGTAAGGGTCTCCACCGCCGCTGCCACGGGGATGTTTTCTCTCAATGGGTTTTGTTTTGTTATTCCCTCGCAAAGTATAAACTTTGTTCTCCGTTTCTGATCTTTCAGATCAATCAACACAAATGAGGACACTTTTTGTACTTCTTTTGCTCCTCGGCCATGCTGTGTTGCAACAGGCTCCAAGTAAGTGTTTAGTTTCGTTGATGTTCCGGTGTTCCGTTTAAGTTGTATTTTGTCCACTTTTGCCCAGCATTTTGTTGACCAAGTTCGTAGAGTTTGTTTTTGAATTGTAATGTCAAGTGGATCGTCTCAAGTAGTATGTTTTTGCCGGTGTTACAATTTTGGGATCACAAACTTACAACTAGTAATAGTTATCCAACTAAAAATGCCCCCATATGCAGGATACTGGATAAGTTTGGGTATTTGCTCTTGAAATAAAAGGATTCGGTCATGCAATGTGAACCCAACGGGAAATACTTATTTTGGTGAGGAAATACTGTCGGATGGTTTTGGGTATATTACTGGCAATTGAATTGGCTGTTGAAAACATTATCTAATGAAGGGACAGCAGTGACCAAAACTTGAAACACAAGTCGAACACCAAGTATTTATTGGTAACCTGAAACCGAACCAGTAGGCAAAGTTTACATATTTAATGTGAATAAAGCCTCAAAGTAGTTAAATGATGACATGAGAAAACAATAACCGTGGCACTCATAACAAGCCTAACCGTCATTATTAGGAATATTGGAATATTGGTAATATAGTTTGGTTTATGTTTCCAACGTTGATCTAAATTCGTGGCCAAGTAGGCCAAGTGGCCCATCAGGCCGGAGCTTATTGGAGGCCAAAACTCCTGTGCGGGACAAAAACTAAACGCGGACCAAAATATTCCCATAGTTGTTCACCATTCTCGGACCCCAGAGCTCTTGT
>JAHPZR010051983.1:22500-32396 GCA_019787425.1 Platygyra sinensis | reverse complement strand
CATCGGGCAGAATGCTTGGACATCATTAATTATTCATAACCACTGAAGCGGGGAAATTTGAATGTGAGCGCCGCTCATTAGCCCACAATAAGAGAAGAAAGAGCCGAAATCAGCCGACCGGCGTTAATAAAACTCGCTTCCCAGATTTACAGCAACAACAACTTAAAAACCCAAGAGCGGGCTTTTGAAGAGGAAGGGTTAATCTTTCATTTGCACGTAAAAGTAAGAAGTTTTACAAAGTGTAAGGCCTATCCCTTTAACCTTGAAAATGACAAAAAAACGGGTATTTTTTGTATGGAAGCCAAATTCCAGAGCGATTTTCTGAAAACTCAAACTAGCTTCCAAAAACCCAAGAGCGGGAAATGGAAGATGGATCTTTCCTGAAACAGAATCCGTTTTGATTTTGAAAATTGGTGAAGGATAACCACTATCCCTTTCAGTTCTAAAATTTTAAGTCGGAGTTCCGTTCGAAAATGGCGCTGATGCCATTGTTTTCAGCCCATGACTGAATAACAATGGTTGCCAATACGAAACAAAAGCCTATTCAAGAAAATCATTCATTTGGAAAAGTTATGATTTTCCGCGAATTTCAAAACAGCAGCTTGGTACAGCTGTTGGTTTATTCAACACCTGTCAACGCGATGAACGAGCAAAGCGAAGATAAATGTGATCGGGAGCTCTTTTCAGAGCTCTTAGAACCCCCGATCCATCCACTTCTTATTCATATAGTACCACCCTTTATTGAAGAAAACAATCCCGTGTTTACACTACAAATGAACGGTGAAGCAGCTTGGAGATTGAGAGAAATCTATTGGCCGCCTCAAAAAGTGTTTGAACTGTTCCAAACCAGCATCATACCTCTCGGCTACAGGCTGACTGAATCTTCCCGTGATCGGGTTGGACGGACAATCGGCGAAAACATAAGGAGATTTAAACGAAGGATGGAAACGATAACCAATGGAAAAAAAAAAAAGAAAACTATTCCGATCAGAGACGTGGATTAATATTACGATCAATCCCGATGAGATCAAGCAGTCGCCAAACGATACAATAGCTCAACTGATCTAGACTACATTAGCTTCATACAATCTTTAAGATCATTAGTCTTTGCGATCAAAAGTCGCCGGTGATCGAAATACGCTTGTAATTCGAAATGGACTGGAAATTTCTTAAAGTAAAGTAAAATTAGGTAAATTAAAAAGTAAAGTGAAGTAAGACATATGAACTCCAGCAGGTCGGGCATGTCTAAAATCTACTAACAAAACCAAGGTCGAGTGTTTATTTGTGTTTGTTTGTGTTCGGTAATCGAGCAAAATCGAATATTTTAATTACTGTGATTGATCTTGATCGTTTGATAATCAAACATTCGACTGAACTCGATAATCGACCGTTAGGCACCCGAACGATTGGTGTTAGCTTGGGCTCGATTACCGAACAATTCGATTGGATTTGCCGGGATCAAATCGACTACCAGGACATCGATCGCCATGTTAGCTAGTGTTTGGGTTCGCTTAGGACGTAACGAAAGAGAAAACTTGTCTATTCAAACAAAGTAAGAAACAAAAGCGGTTTGTGCTAAACGAAACAAAGGGGGTAACAATAGCGCACTGGTTTCATTGTTAAGTTTGCCGCCTCCATCAGGCTAAATGAGCATTGCCGTGCGTTCATAGCAACCAATGAATAAGCTTCTTTTGGGTGCTATGAATAATAACAAGTGTTATAACAGACCTTTCCAACTGCAAGTAAATGTCCCGAGAACAATAGGCATTCTTCGCGATGACTCTATTAGGAGTGAAGAGTAAATAGTGTTCTGAAAATGACCCTAGATTTAAAACAAAGTCAAACAAATTGAGAACTTTACGGTTTATATGCATTGAAATTCCGTTGAAAACTTAAGACAATAGACATGCTCTGTATTCTTTCACTTATAAACTTGTCAGTTGTAAGTTATTTTCCGTTTAAACTTTTAGAAGCGAACAGTAAACAGTGATTTGAAAATGATTATAGATCTAGGATGAAACATTACCTTATATGTTAAATAATTAGGTTAAACCATCAATTCTCTTTAAATATTAGGGAAACCCCCCCTTTTCCTACTCCTCACAACTATATAAGAGAGCGGGCATCTACATTCACATCATTTCATTTCAGCTTGTTGAACTGCCCGCATCATGAACAATAAACAGTGTCCTTAATGTGGATTTTCCTTCAAGAGAGAAAAGAACACTATTACCGTCATGTGAAACGCTGCGGAACTCAGGAGCATCAAGTAAAATGTCTTTACTGCGATAAGACCTTCGGTATAAAAGATGATATGAAGAGACATATGAAGAAGAAACACCTAGAGCAAAGTAGTGAAACCTTCAACTGTAACGCGTGTAAGAAAACCTTTCACTATGAAAAGAACCTATGCATCCATCAAAGGACATGTGGGAAAGCAGCTTCTAAAAAATTCAGGTGCCCTCACCTAGGTTGCAGTAGACTGTTTACTCGCAAGGCTATGATGGAACACCACCGGGACCGGGACCATCAGACTAGTGGTGGTTTAAAAAAAAAAACGCGGGAAGACACAGAAGAAACGAAGAAGAAATACAAGAAAGGAGATGATGACGATCCCTCCCTGACTGTTTCTTTGGAAGATAACGTATTAGCCAATTCCTGTAGCGCCGTCCAACGTCAATTGGCTTACCAAGAGCAAATCGGCGGAAGTGCCAAGTCGAGAGAACCTGGAAGATTCCAATTTACGTTAAACCCGTATGTGGACCGCGTCAGTGAAAGCATGGGTGTTCGAGAGCGTCATTTTACTGCCAATTTACGTCAACAAGGACAATTTATTAAAGACCAGCGATTAAATCAAGCCTTGAGCGATGCCATTTACCGCACGTTGCAAAATTTGATCCTTTGTGAACGCATTCCCGGAGACGATTATCTCCATTTTAATTTGGCTACTAACCGACTGAATCACGCCTATGGTTACCGACGGTTAACCGCCAAGGAATGGCTGTTTAGTAGCGATCGCGTGGATAGTATTCTGCAGCAAATGGCTCATGTGCTCAATTCTAATGAGAACTTTGAAATGGATGACTCCTTTCAATTGTCGTTCACCCAAGTACGCACCCCAACACGTGGTAGCGGACACAAAAGAAAAATGAAACCAGGACACAGGCACCCCGAGACTTTCAAACGGATTAAACAAAGTGTGATTACCATCAAAAACAAAGATGACTTGTGTTGTGCACGCGCTATCGTAACAGCCAAAGTTGATCAACATTCTAATTGGGAAAGTTTCAAAAAAGGACGTCGTGTACAGTTGCAACAGGCCCAATTGTTACATCACGAAGCTGACGTTCCATTTGGTCCTTGTGGCTATCTAGAGCTTGAAAAATTCTCAAAGGCTCCATCGCTGTACGATTATCAGTTAGTTTTGGTCGACGAAACGCGAGGTTACGAAGTCTCCAGGCTTAGTCCACCACAAGACAAGCAGCTGGTTCTCTTGTACTGTGGTCACCATTATGACGTCATTACGTCTTTCCCAGGGTTCATCGCGACAAGTTATTTCTGCGATCGCTGTTTTAACCCTTACGACAATCAAGGACAACACGCGTGCATCAACAATCCAAACCATTGTCCAGCATGTATGCAAGAAGAATATACCGATTACAAAAAAGCCCAGAAAAGCCGAAAAGCATCCACATTCTGCGGTAGCTGCAGACGTTTCTTTTACGGCGACACCTGCTTGGAGCAGCATTTGTCAAAGTCCTACAAGGGAACCGCCGCCATTGCCAAGAATAAGATTGTCTGCATGCAGCGTCGCAAGTGTTACAGTAACAAATTACTAATTGGCTTCAAGGAACAGCAATCACATCTTCGCGGCTATGTAAATTGTATTTCATGTAAAGAGTACGCGGAAGCTGCTGCACACAAATGTTTCATTCAAGTGGCCAAATCCCCCCAAGAACAGAAAGAAGAAAAGAAGAAAAGTAATAAGAGAAAGTGTGGCGCAAATGCTGTTCTGGCAATATTGGAAGCTAATGGTGAACGTATGGGCGCGGACGAAAACGAAGATAAACTACCGCTACATGTCTTCTTTGACATCGAGGCCACCCAAGACCAAAGCCGTCACGTGGCAAACCTTCTCATACCTGAACCAGAACGTAACGATCGCCCGAAGATTTTAGAGGCAAAAACTGTGTAAAACGCTTTCTTGAATGGCTTGATACGCTGACCGAGGATGACACGCGCCCCCTCACTGTCATCGCACACAATTTTTAAGGCTATGATGGGTATTTTATCGTAGAAGAATATCATAAACAACAACGGCAGATCGAACAAGTCCGTAATGGCGGCAAGTTAATGCAAGTGACTCATGACAGGATTCGATTCATTGACTCCTTGTCTTTCTTTCAGATGCCTTTGTCCGCGTTTCCTAAAACCTTTGGTATCAAAGAGCTCAAGAAAGGTTATTTTCCACATCTCTTCAATACCCCCGACAATCAAGATTATCAAGGACTTATCCCAGACAAGCAACACTACATGCCGGAAGCCATGTCGGTCAGCGGACGCAAGGACTTTGAAAGATGGCATGCTCAACAAGTCAGCGATCAAGTTCAATTCGATTTCAGCAAGGAACTGATCGAATATTGCGAATCTGATGTCAAGCTCCTGAAAGCCGGCTGTCTCAAGTTCAAAGCGCTCTTTGAGGAAAAATCAAAGTGTAACCCGTTCGACAGAATGACCATCGCTTCCGCTTGTAATCAGGATCTTCGCCAAAACAGAATGCTACCCGATACTATTGCTTACGAACCCTTGCACGGATGGAGAATGAGCTCCAATCATTCTAATGTGGCTTTGGAGTGACTCCTCTGCAAGATTCCAAGTTCCCAGAGCCACGTATTCGGCACGCAGGGAAGAAATCAGTTATTACGACTACACCTCCCTCAATCTATACGTAAACAAGAACAGCGAATATCCCCTGAGATCATCTTTCAGCCAGGTCACACTGACATCTCACGCTCCTTTGGTACTTGCCCAATGTACTGTGCTGTCGCCGTACGAGCTCTTCCATCCGGTGCTGCCCCTCAGACAGAACGACAAACTCACCTTTCCGCTCTGTCGAAGCTGTGTGGAAGAGGAAATGACTAAACCCATGCTAGAGCGAAGCTATGTGTGCAACCACAATGACAAACAACGACAGATCCTGGGCACGTGGTGTACTCCAGAGCTAGAAAAAGCAGTGGCAAAAGGTTATCAGATAATCCACATCCATGAAGTTTGGCACTTTCCTGTAACGCTGCTGACAGGCTTGTTTCCCAATTATGTCAACACTTGGTTGAAGATAAAGGAAGAAGCTAGTGGTTGGCCAGAGTACGTGGGTCAAGACCCTGTGAAACAGCGCAAACATATTGCAGATTATTACGCAAAAGAGAAGATAATGCTAGAGCCAGCCAATATCCAGAAACATCCTGGCCTACGTACTCTGGCTAAAATGATGTTGAACTCTATGTGGGGCTAGTTCGGCCAGAAAGCGAACAAAACTCAAGTCAAAGAGTTTAACGATCCCGTAGCATTCAGCAAATTCCATGAAAGCGACAAATACGATGTCCGCTACGTCAGTGTTCTTACAAAGGAAAGAGTCGAGATCCACTATAAACATCAGCTCGAAGACGATCCAGTCTCGCCCAATCTCAACATATTTGTGGCTTGTTTTACGACCTGCTGGGCACGCCTACGCCTCTACGAAGCCCTGGACCTCCTTTAAGAGAGGGTGTTGTATTTCGACACCCACAGCGTTGTATTCAGAAGCTTGCCGGGACAAGTCAAACCGCAGCTGGGCAACTATCTCGGCGATTTCAAAGATGAACTGAGTGACGGCGACTTCGTTGTGGAATTTGCTTCTGGCAGTCCAAAGAATTATGGGTATGTCACCTACAAGGGCAAGCAGGAATGTACAGTCCGCGGCATTTCATTGAACAGTGAAGGCTCTAAGCAATTGAATTATCCAGTCCTACGACAGAACGTCCTGGACGACATTCAAGACCCATTAGAATCTGGCGCGAGGCAAACCAATGTAGTGAAGCTTTACCATATTGTACGCAACAGCAAAGCGTACAGTATTGAAACAATGCCACAAACTAAAAAGTATCAATTGGTCTTTAGTAAGCGTGTCGTGGACCCCGAGACATTTGTGACTTATCCATACGGATACCAAGCTGCTTTGAATGATCAGGACATGAACAATGTGAACCTTTTAATGAGCTTTTAATAGTTTTCATAACGATGTAAAGAATTTTCTGCGCTTTTTTTCTAAATAAAAATGTGTTTAACAGTATAAACGGTGTGTTTGTGTCACTGCGCATGCGTTTTGTACCACTTCGGTTATAGGGGACAGAGTACCATCTCCCACATGGGTGAACATGCCACTCCATGTTCAACATATAAGAGGCATTCCATCTAATAACTAATAGGGCTTGATATTACCTTCTTAGGCCGCCATCTTTGATATGCTAATTAGGGTTAGGATGACGTTACTTGGGAAATAAAAAGGAAAAATAAGAAATGAAAATAAAAAAATGGGAAAATGGAAAAATGGGAAATCAGCCCTAGTCGAGCGTATACCACTACTCTCTTGTTCCTCGGTTTCATTTTCGTTCTCATCATAAAAACTCTTTGGGACAGTTCTTTCTTTCGACGAGCAGTACCTAATGTTCTCCCCATTCGTTCCAGTGTTCAAAAATTCATATACAGCATTAAATGTAGCAAAGTTAGGAAAGCCGGTGTAAAAGGCGATGTCCTCGTCAGAGGTAAAATTTCGCAACTGAAAAACGCGAGAATCTGTGAGACCCTTCAGACGTTTCAAAACTTCTATTTCAGCTTTTAGTGAAGCGTTTTCAAGTTCCAAACTCTTCAATTTTTCGAGAATTTCTTTGAAATTTTCTGTCGTGTTTCCTTGCGCATCCGTGTCGTTTTGCACGTCATGATCAGGGGAGCTACCAGCCGCCGATGAAGTGCAGTTATCAGCGTTGGTTTCAGTTGCACTAGTTGTTTGAGATACTAGCAATTCTGTGTCTGTATTCGACGAAAACATACGTCTCTTTGGAGGCTTTCTCTTTAGCGGAGAACTTTGTGACCAAGGAAAACGTGACGGCACGACCCCTTCCCTGACATAAATACGCTGGCCTCCGATAGACTTGACAAAGTCATCAGGTTTAAAGTGACGTGAGCAGATCTTCGGGTTTTGGTTGACAGTAAATTCTTTACCTTCGTCGCGACGAATAGCATGCAGCCAACGCTTCTTGAGATTCACATCATCTGGAAACTTGAAGTAGGAAATTTTCTTCCCATTTTCAGTCCTGAACAGCTTTTTGGTACAGTTGGAAACACAACAATTTGCCGGCATATTTTAAAATTTGGCGCCCTTGGCATCAAGCGGCCATTTTTTTCTTGGCCCAACTAGCCTCGTTTTCGCAGGTGTAGCCCGTCCAGTCCCTTTTCATTCTGCATAGGGTGTATAAGTTTAGACAAAAGAATATCGTGATCGACGGTGTCAAAGGCTTTCATCAAATCCAAGAACACGACTGCGTTTACATTACTCTGGTCAATGTTGTAAGCCCAGCTATCAGTAGCTTCAAGTATTGCAGTGATAGTGGAATGAAGGTCGAATCCCGATTGGTGTCTTGAAATGAGTTTGTGTATAGTAAGGTGATTCTAGAGTTGATCATAAATGATTCCCTCGAAAACTTTAGCTACAACTGGAATAACTGAAATTGAGTGGTAATTATTTAAATCTGAACGATTACCCTGTTTGAACAAGGGGACGACTTTCGAAAGTTTCCATTCATCAGGAAAAATTCCAGAAACAATAGATTGATTAAAGATAGTACAGAGTCATTCGGCTATTAAATCAGCACATTCGCGCAAGAGTTTTGCACATATTCTGCCCAAACCAGTAGATTTTGATTTACATAATCTAGACAAAAGCAGAAGAACCTTGGGGACGCTGGTTGGTTTTAGTTCGAATGTGCAGTGACCAGTCTCAGCTAAATAATCCAAATGTGAAGAATTGTCTTCATTGGCATGAACATTATTTGCTAACTTAGGCTCAATGGAAGAAAAATGATTCTTTATAATGTTAATGTAGTTAACAATTATACCCGTAGCCCCAACCTCGTTCCCAGGGTCTCTCATCTTACCGCCCCCTGAGGCGAGCTAGGAGAGACCCTTGCACACGCTGGTCACGTGCCGCTTTGACAATTGAGAACATCAGGGAGGGTTCCTCTGTAATCAGGCAATTTGTCGCGTTGAGCTTTGTCAAATTCAAAGTATCGCGCTGTGCTGCGACTGACATTACCCGCGATGTTTAGCAGTACTTAGCCTTCAGGATGAAATTTCGAATATTCAGATTGTTGGAAAAAACATAACAATGTTTCTAGAAAATTGTATAGCTTTCTCGAAGTAAAGCTACGGCAGTCTCTGAAGAAAAGCTGGTTGGAAGAAGATAATATAATATCCGTGATCAAGAAGCAACACACAGTGCCTTCAGTTCCAATCAAATATCCGGTCCCGGCGTCACAACATAGAATCAAAGTAAGCATTATTTTCACGGAACATCTTAATCTTTGTCCTTGGAGAACCAATACTAAAAACCTCAAAACATGTCTTGCAATAGAATGGCGAGCCTAAACAAAGTACTCAAAGGCCCTGTTCGCACTACGCGAAATTTTGTTTGGTTTGCAAAAAAATCTGTCAACGCGAAGCCATTTCTAGTGCGAACGATATTTTGCACCCACCAAAATTTTTGCCAGCGCCACGAAACTTCAAAGATTCCGTCGACTATTGTAGCTTTGGAGTTTGTAAAAATTTTGTCAGGCGAGAAAATTCTTTGTTCCTTGACATCCATCCGTCATTGGGTCGTCAAATTTTGTAGCATAATTATTTACGGAGCGAACGTGACCGTATGACTTCCCGCGAGTGTTCTCTCACTGAACATATTAGAGTATCGGTTTATAAACCATCGAATGACTCTCTACCCATTCGCATATTTCTACGGAACAAGATCTCAGGAAAATGGCACTGGACAGGTGCAGATGGATTTCGAACCAAGATTCTGCAGGGCGAGGAAATATCCAGTGCGGGTGAAAACGACGGCGATGGCGGCGTCTTCTCTGATGTATTTAAACCTCCAAAATGAATGACAGGCGAATCCTAGCAACCAAAACTATAATTAATTGTTGATATAGCAATAACAGGTTCTGTATGAAAAGCAAAAAGCAATAAAGTGCCATGAAAACATTTCGGGGGAGTATTTTTCATTCACAAATTCGACCGGAAATTTCGCGCGAAACAGACACCGACACACTAAGTTAGTCTCCGGGAAACTTCTTGTGAGGAATAAATTCAACAAAGAGACAGAATTGTTGACGAACCAAGTTAAGTTTTTTGTTGGCTGAGTCAATAGAAAGGGAACTTGATAGAATATTATTACTATAAAGATCTTGGAAAATCAAATTGGGGTCTCTGAGAAAAGTCTCGCTGGGTTTATGGCTACCGAAGGAAATTTATACCAGGGTGATAGGTTTCTTAAATTTTGATGCAAAATATGTTTGAGAGAGCTTTCTCGAAGTAAGCTACTCATTTAGTTACAAGATCTTCCCAAGAGCTTATATCGAAGGAAAAGACGGTTAGCTTTCTATTGGAGGAATTATGTTCGGCTGTTAAGGGTTTCTTATGATTATTTTTACTGTTATTGCTATTTATTTTCTTTTTTTAATTATTTTTATAAGCTTAAGCGACGCCACACACACACTGTTTTTGCGTGACAGTCATACATAATGTGTGACAATAGTGCATGGTGCGTGACAGTTCACAGGTGTGGCCTAGCGTGGCTCTCGCATTGAAGG
>JAHPZR010051983.1:7500-17500 GCA_019787425.1 Platygyra sinensis | reverse complement strand
TTAACTTATTGAAGGGAAGGGCGGTCTAGTAATAATTTTGTCTATACTTAACCTACGGGAGTGCGGGATGTGGTTGTCACCAAAATAAACCAAGAGCGATATGATGCTCTTATTCTGCAAATGCCGGCGAAAACCTCATCCATCATCTGATAAAGGAATATCAAAGTTGCTGTAGGTTGTGTGGTTCAATTAAGGACGTTACATATTGTAAAAATCTCCTCAACAAGGCGAATGAAGAATTGCACGCTACGGCCCAGCCTGTGTATGGAAGATCTTCGACTCATCTGATCATTTCCTCGGAATGAATTAAAACCAGGTCTACTGTGTAAGTTGTGAACGGCTGTAAAACAGTTTTAGAGTAATCAGGGGATCAATGAAAGCCAAAGTTACTTCGAGAGGAGCGAAAGGGTGAAAAGATTTATTGGTGTCACAGCGCCGTCGGCCGTCCCCTAACTTTGCAAAGATCGAACGACTCTTTGCGGTCTGCATTTCGCTGTGCTTTCTCATATCAAAAAGACGAAATTTTGAGTTTTGCGTTTGCAAAAAAATTGAAAATTTTGTAATCACCAATTTTTTGTTTTCGCAATCCTGTTCGCACATGATGATGCGAAATTTTTTTAGTGACAAGATGTCTTGAAATGTGTGTCGGTGTCTGTTTCGCGCGAAATTTCCGGTCGAATTTGTGAATGAAAAATGCTCCCCCGAAATGTTTTCATGGCACTTTATTGCTTTTTGCTTTTCATACAGAACCTGTTATTGCTATATCAACAATTAATTATAGTTTTGGTTGCTAGGATTCGCCTGTCATTCATTTTGGAGGTTTAAATTCATCAGAGAAGACGCCGCCATCGCCGTCGTTTTCACCCGCACTGGATATTTCCTCGCCCTGCAGAATCTTGGTTCGAAATCCATCTGCACCTGTCCAGTGCCATTTTCCTGAGATCTTGTTCCGTAGAAATATGCGAATGCCTAGAGAGTCATTCGATGGTTTATAAACCGATACTCTAATATGTTCAGTGAGAGAACACTCGCGGGAAGTCATACGGTCACGTTCGCTCCGTAAATAATTATGCTACAAAATTTGACGACCCAATGACGGATGGATGTCAAGGAACAAAGAATTTTCTCGCCTGACAAAATTTTTACAAACTCCAAAGCTACAATAGTCGACGGAATCTTTGAAGTTTCGTGGCGCTGGCAAAAATTTTGGTGGGTGCAAAATATCGTTCGCACTAGAAATGGCTTCGCGTTGACAGATTTTTTTGCAAACCAAACAAAATTTCGCGTAGTGCGAACAGGGCCTTTGAGTACTTTGTTTAGGCTCGCCATTCTATTGCAAGACATGTTTTGAGGTTTTTAGTATTGGTTCTCCAAGGACAAAGATTAAGATGTTCCGTGAAAATAATGCTTACTTTGATTCTATGTTGTGACGCCGGGACCGGATATTTGATTGGAACTGAAGGCACTGTGTGTTGCTTCTTGATCACGGATATTATATTATCTTTTTTTCGGCTCGTGAGCGGGCGGAATTCAACAAATCCTGCAATCTGATTGGTTCCTGGAGCGGGCGGAATTCTCTCATACGGACCGCTACAGCGGGCGGAATCCATCGAGTTGATCTATTTTCGTGAATGAATTGGCGGTTATCGTCGATCTTTCGCCCTTTTTTCACTTCCAAAGACGATTAATTAACGCAAGTTTACCTCTATTCACCTTTAGATGGCAAGGAAAGTTACTGTAAGTAAATTCAATTGAAGTTTTTGAAGTTGTGAGAGTTTGTTTGGTTGTTTGGTTGCTCGGCGCTGTAATGGCGCGTAATCCTGTGTGTCTCTCTGTACAATTTTAAGTAAAAACTGAGTCAATTTCAGTCGAGTTTTCCTCTCTAATCGTTGCTGTACTTCAGAGAATTGCTGTGGAGTACACTTGACGAATTTTCTCGTTATCTGTTACTCAATTTACGGTAGAAGAGTCTACTTCAGTCGAGTGATTCGCAATGATCGACAAAAACTGTTTTTGTAGTACAACTTCGAACTTTGAACACACCTGCAGCTGGAAAACAATTTTGGAGACCTTAACTAGAGAACTAAATGCACTAACATAAAGTAGTTCGAAATAATTCTGTTCTTTAATACATCTTTCTTCGTATAGTATCTGATTTACTCGTTCTTTCGCTCGTTATATTTTTTGCGAATGGCTTGTAGACGGCGCGTAAGCAGATTCAATGGCAAAGTTGCGTAAACAAACGCACTTGTAAGCCAGTTTACGGCAAGAAAAAAAAGATAAAAATGTTATTGGCTGGCTTAGGGTCGGTCCGTATAGGGAAAAACTGTGACCTCGGGCTTGAAAATGCTGCCCTCGGCCTGCGGCCTCGGGCAGCATTTTCAAGACCTCGGTCACAGTTTTTCCCTATACGGACCTCCCAGCCGGCCAATAACATATATTTATCTTCTTCCAACCAGCTTTTCTTCAGAGACTGCCGTAGCTTTACTTCGAGAAAGCTATACAATTTTCTAGAAACATTGTTATGTTTTTTCCAACAATCTGAATATTCGAAATTTCATCCTGAAGGCTAAGTACTGCTAAACATCGCGGGTAATGTCAGTCGCAGCACAGCGCGATACTTTGAATTCGACAAAGCTCAACGCGACAAATTGCCTGATTACAGAGGAACCCTCCCTGATGTTCTCAATTGTCAAAGCGGCACGTGACCAGCGTGTGCAAGGGTCTCTCCTAGCTCGCCTCAGGGGGCGGTAAGATGAGAGACCCTGGGAACGAGGTTGGGGCTACGGGTATAATTGTTAACTACATTAACATTATAAAGAATCATTTTTCTTCCATTGAGCCTAAGTTAGCAAATAATGTTCATGCCAATGAAGACAATTCTTCACATTTGGATTATTTAGCTGAGACTGGTCACTGCACATTCGAACTAAAACCAACCAGCGTCCCCAAGGTTCTTCTGCTTTTGTCTAGATTATGTAAATCAAAATCTACTGGTTTGGGCAGAATATGTGCAAAACTCTTGCGCGAATGTGCTGATTTAATAGCCGAATGACTCTGTACTATCTTTAATCAATCTATTGTTTCTGGAATTTTTCCTGATGAATGGAAACTTTCGAAAGTCGTCCCCTTGTTCAAACAGGGTAATCGTTCAGATTTAAATAATTACCACTCAATTTCAGTTATTCCAGTTGTAGCTAAAGTTTTCGAGGGAATCATTTATGATCAACTCTAGAATCACCTTACTATACACAAACTCATTTCAAGACACCAATCGGGATTTTCATTCCACTATCACTGCAATACTTGAAGCTACTGATAGCTGGGCTTACAACATTGACCAGAGTAATGTAAACGCAGTCGTGTTCTTGGATTTGATGAAAGCCTTTGACACCGTCGATCACGATATTCTTTTGTCTAAACTTATACACCCTATGCAGAATAAAAAGGGACTGGACGGGCTACACCTGCGAAAACGAGGCTAGTTGGGCCAAGAAAAAAATGGCCGCTTGATGCCAAGGGCGCCAAATTTTAAAATATGCCGGCAAATTGTTGTGTTTCCAACTGTACCAAAAAGCTGTTCAGGACTGAAAATGGGAAGAAAATTTCCTACTTCAAGTTTCCAGATGATGTGAATCTCAAGAAGCGTTGGCTGCATGCTATTCGTCGCGACGAAGGTAAAGAATTTACTGTCAACCAAAACCCGAAGATCTGCTCACGTCACTTTAAACCTGATGACTTTGTCAAGTCTATCGGAGGCCAGCGTATTTATGTCAGGGAAGGGGTCGTGCCGTCACGTTTTCCTTGGTCACAAAGTTCTCCGCTAAAGAGAAAGCCTCCAAAGAGACGTATGTTTTCGTCGAATACAGACACAGAATTGCTAGTATCTCAAACAACTAGTGCAACTGAAACCAACGCTGATAACTGCACTTCATCGGCGGCTGGTAGCTCCCCTGATCATGAAGTGCAAAACGACACGGATGCGCAAGGAAACACGACAGAAAATTTCAAAGAAATTCTCGAAAAATTGAAGAGTTTGGAACTTGAAAACGCTTCACTAAAAGCTGAAATAGAAGTTTTGAAACGTCTGAAGGGTCTCACAGATTCTCGCGTTTTTCAGTTGCGAAATTTTACCTCTGACGAGGACATCGCCTTTTACACCGGCTTTCCTAACTTTGCTACATTTAATGCTGTATATGAATTTTTGAACACTGGAACGAATGGGGAGAACATTAGGTACTGCTCGTCGAAAGAAAGAACTGTCCCAAAGAGTTTTTATGATGAGAACGAAAATGAAACCGAGGAACAAGAGAGTAGTGGTATACGCTCGACTAGGGCTGATTTCCCATTTTTCCATTTTCCCATTTTTTTATTTTCATTTCTTATTTTTCCTTTTTATTTCCCAAGTAACGTCATCCTAACCCTAATTAGCATATCAAAGATGGCGGCCTAAGAAGGTAATATCAAGCCCTATTAGTTATTAGATGGAATGCCTCTTATATGTTGAACATGGAGTGGCATGTTCACCCATGTGGGAGATGGTACTCTGTCCCCTATAACCGAAGTGGTACAAAACGCATGCGCAGTGACACAAACACACCGTTTATACTGTTAAACACATTTTTATTTAGAAAAAAAGCGCAGAAAATTCTTTACATCGTTATGAAAACTATTAAAAGCTCATTAAAAGGTTCACATTGTTCATGTCCTGATCATTCAAAGCAGCTTGGTATCCGTATGGATAAGTCACAAATGTCTCGGGGTCCACGACACGCTTACTAAAGACCAATTGATACTTTTTAGTTTGTGGCATTGTTTCAATACTGTACGCTTTGCTGTTGCGTACAATATGGTAAAGCTTCACTACATTGGTTTGCCTCGCGCCAGATTCTAATGGGTCTTGAATGTCGTCCAGGACGTTCTGTCGTAGGACTGGATAATTCAATTGCTTAGAGCCTTCACTGTTCAATGAAATGCCGCGGACTGTACATTCCTGCTTGCCCTTGTAGGTGACATACCCATAATTCTTTGGACTGCCAGAAGCAAATTCCACAACGAAGTCGCCGTCACTCAGTTCATCTTTGAAATCGCCGAGATAGTTGCCCAGCTGCGGTTTGACTTGTCCCGGCAAGCTTCTGAATACAACGCTGTGGGTGTCGAAATACAACACCCTCTCTTAAAGGAGGTCCAGGGCTTCGTAGAGGCGTAGGCGTGCCCAGCAGGTCGTAAAACAAGCCACAAATATGTTGAGATTGGGCGAGACTGGATCGTCTTCGAGCTGATGTTTATAGTGGATCTCGACTCTTTCCTTTGTAAGAACACTGACGTAGCGGACATCGTATTTGTCGCTTTCATGGAATTTGCTGAATGCTACGGGATCGTTAAACTCTTTGACTTGAGTTTTGTTCGCTTTCTGGCCGAACTAGCCCCACATAGAGTTCAACATCATTTTAGCCAGAGTACGTAGGCCAGGATGTTTCTGGATATTGGCTGGCTCTAGCATTATCTTCTCTTTTGCGTAATAATCTGCAATATGTTTGCGCTGTTTCACAGGGTCTTGACCCACGTACTCTGGCCAACCACTAGCTTCTTCCTTTATCTTCAACCAAGTGTTGACATAATTGGGAAACAAGCCTGTCAGCAGCGTTACAGGAAAGTGCCAAACTTCATGGATGTGGATTATCTGATAACCTTTTGCCACTGCTTTTTCTAGCTCTGGAGTACACCACGTGCCCAGGATCTGTCGTTGTTTGTCATTGTGGTTGCACACATAGCTTCGCTCTAGCATGGGTTTAGTCATTTCCTCTTCCACACAGCTTCGACAGAGCGGAAAGGTGAGTTTGTCGTTCTGTCTGAGGGGCAGCACCGGATGGAAGAGCTCGTACGGCGACAGCACAGTACATTGGGCAAGTACCAAAGGAGCGTGAGATGTCAGTGTGACCTGGCTGAAAGATGATCTCAGGGGATATTCGCTGTTCTTGTTTACGTATAGATTGAGGGAGGTGTAGTCGTAATAACTGATTTCTTCCCTGCGTGCCGAATACGTGGCTCTGGGAACTTGGAATCTTGCAGAGGAGTCACTCCAAAGCCACATTAGAATGATTGGAGCTCATTCTCCATCCGTGCAAGGGTTCGTAAGCAATAGTATCGGGTAGCATTCTGTTTTGGCGAAGATCCTGATTACAAGCGGAAGCGATGGTCATTCTGTCGAACGGGTTACACTTTGATTTTTCCTCAAAGAGCGCTTTGAACTTGAGACAGCCGGCTTTCAGGAGCTTGACATCAGATTCGCAATATTCGATCAGTTCCTTGCTGAAATCGAATTGAACTTGATCGCTGACTTGTTGAGCATGCCATCTTTCAAAGTCCTTGCGTCCGCTGACCGACATGGCTTCCGGCATGTAGTGTTGCTTGTCTGGGATAAGTCCTTGATAATCTTGATTGTCGGGGGTATTGAAGAGATGTGGAAAATAACCTTTCTTGAGCTCTTTGATACCAAAGGTTTTAGGAAACGCGGACAAAGGCATCTGAAAGAAAGACAAGGAGTCAATGAATCGAATCCTGTCATGAGTCACTTGCATTAACTTGCCGCCATTACGGACTTGTTCGATCTGCCGTTGTTGTTTATGATATTCTTCTACGATAAAATACCCATCATAGCCTTAAAAATTGTGTGCGATGACAGTGAGGGGGCGCGTGTCATCCTCGGTCAGCGTATCAAGCCATTCAAGAAAGCGTTTTACACAGTTTTTGCCTCTAAAATCTTCGGGCGATCGTTACGTTCTGGTTCAGGTATGAGAAGGTTTGCCACGTGACGGCTTTGGTCTTGGGTGGCCTCGATGTCAAAGAAGACATGTAGCGGTAGTTTATCTTCGTTTTCGTCCGCGCCCATACGTTCACCATTAGCTTCCAATATTGCCAGAACAGCATTTGCGCCACACTTTCTCTTATTACTTTTCTTCTTTTCTTCTTTCTGTTCTTGGGGGGATTTGGCCACTTGAATGAAACATTTGTGTGCAGCAGCTTCCGCGTACTCTTTACATGAAATACAATTTACATAGCCGCGAAGATGTGATTGCTGTTCCTTGAAGCCAATTAGTAATTTGTTACTGTAACACTTGCGACGCTGCATGCAGACAATCTTATTCTTGGCAATGGCGGCGGTTCCCTTGTAGGACTTTGACAAATGCTGCTCCAAGCAGGTGTCGCCGTAAAAGAAACGTCTGCAGCTACCGCAGAATGTGGATGCTTTTCGGCTTTTCTGGGCTTTTTTGTAATCGGTATATTCTTCTTGCATACATGCTGGACAATGGTTTGGATTGTTGATGCACGCGTGTTGTCCTTGATTGTCGTAAGGGTTAAAACAGCGATCGCAGAAATAACTTGTCGCGATGAACCCTGGGAAAGACGTAATGACGTCATAATGGTGACCACAGTACAAGAGAACCAGCTGCTTGTCTTGTGGTGGACTAAGCCTGGAGACTTCGTAACCTCGCGTTTCGTCGACCAAAACTAACTGATAATCGTACAGCGATGGAGCCTTTGAGAATTTTTCAAGCTCTAGATAGCCACAAGGACCAAATGGAACGTCAGCTTCGTGATGTAACAATTGGGCCTGTTGCAACTGTACACGACGTCCTTTTTTGAAACTTTCCCAATTAGAATGTTGATCAACTTTGGCTGTTACGATAGCGCGTGCACAACACAAGTCATCTTTGTTTTTGATGGTAATCACACTTTGTTTAATCCGTTTGAAAGTCTCGGGGTGCCTGTGTCCTGGTTTCATTTTTCTTTTGTGTCCGCTACCACGTGTTGGGGTGCGTACTTGGGTGAACGACAATTGAAAGGAGTCATCCATTTCAAAGTTCTCATTAGAATTGAGCACATGAGCCATTTGCTGCAGAATACTATCCACGCGATCGCTACTAAACAGCCATTCCTTGGCGGTTAACCGTCGGTAACCATAGGCGTGATTCAGTCGGTTAGTAGCCAAATTAAAATGGAGATAATCGTCTCCGGGAATGCGTTCACAAAGGATCAAATTTTGCAACGTGCGGTAAATGGCATCGCTCAAGGCTTGATTTAATCGCTGGTCTTTAATAAATTGTCCTTGTTGACGTAAATTGGCAGTAAAATGACGCTCTCGAACACCCATGCTTTCACTGACGCGGTCCACATACGGGTTTAACGTAAATTGGAATCTTCCAGGTTCTCTCGACTTGGCACTTCCGCCGATTTGCTCTTGGTAAGCCAATTGACGTTGGACGGCGCTACAGGAATTGGCTAATACGTTATCTTCCAAAGAAACAGTCAGGGAGGGATCGTCATCATCTCCTTTCTTGTATTTCTTCTTCGTTTCTTCTGTGTCTTCCCGCGTTTTTTTTTTTAAACCACCACTAGTCTGATGGTCCCGGTCCCGGTGGTGTTCCATCATAGCCTTGCGAGTAAACAGTCTACTGCAACCTAGGTGAGGGCACCTGAATTTTTTAGAAGCTGCTTTCCCACATGTCCTTTGATGGATGCATAGGTTCTTTTCATAGTGAAAGGTTTTCTTACACGCGTTACAGTTGAAGGTTTCACTACTTTGCTCTAGGTGTTTCTTCTTCATATGTCTCTTCATATCATCTTTTATACCGAAGGTCTTATCGCAGTAAAGACATTTTACTTGATGCTCCTGAGTTCCGCAGCGTTTCACATGACGGTAATAGTGTTCTTTTCTCTCTTGAAGGAAAATCCACATTAAGGACACTGTTTATTGTTCATGATGCGGGCAGTTCAACAAGCTGAAATGAAATGATGTGAATGTAGATGCCCGCTCTCTTATATAGTTGTGAGGAGTAGGAAAAGGGGGGGTTTCCCTAATATTTAAAGAGAATTGATGGTTTAACCTAATTATTTAACATATAAGGTAATGTTTCATCCTAGATCTATAATCATTTTCAAATCACTGTTTACTGTTCGCTTCTAAAAGTTTAAACGGAAAATAACTTACAACTGACAAGTTTATAAGTGAAAGAATACAGAGCATGTCTATTGTCTTAAGTTTTCAACGGAATTTCAATGCATATAAACCGTAAAGTTCTCAATTTGTTTGACTTTGTTTTAAATCTAGGGTCATTTTCAGAACACTATTTACTCTTCACTCCTAATAGAGTCATCGCGAAGAATGCCTATTGTTCTCGGGACATTTACTTGCAGTTGGAAAGGTCTGTTATAACACTTGTTATTATTCATAGCACCCAAAAGAAGCTTATTCATTGGTTGCTATGAACGCACGGCAATGCTCATTTAGCCTGATGGAGGCGGCAAACTTAACAATGAAACCAGTGCGCTATTGTTACCCCCTTTGTTTCGTTTAGCACAAACCGCTTTTGTTTCTTACTTTGTTTGAATAGACAAGTTTTCTCTTTCGTTACGTCCTAAGCGAACCCAAACACTAGCTAACATGGCGATCGATGTCCTGGTAGTCGATTTGATCCCGGCAAATCCAATCGAATTGTTCGGTAATCGAGCCCAAGCTAACACCAATCGTTCGGGTGCCTAACGGTCGATTATCGAGTTCAGTCGAATGTTTGATTATCAAACGATCAAGATCAATCACAGTAATTAAAATATTCGATTTTGCTCGATTACCGAACACAAACAAACACAAATAAACACTCGACCTTGGTTTTGTTAGTAGATTTTAGACATGCCCGACCTGCTGGAGTTCATATGTCTTACTTCACTTTACTTTTTAATTTACCTAATTTTACTTTACTTTAAGAAATTTCCAGTCCATTTCGAATTACAAGCGTATTTCGATCACCGGCGACTTTTGATCGCAAAGACTAATGATCTTAAAGATTGTATGAAGCTAATGTAGTCTAGATCAGTTGAGCTATTGTATCGTTTGGCGACTGCTTGATCTCATCGGGATTGATCGTAATATTAATCCACGTCTCTGATCGGAATAGTTTTCTTTTTTTTTTTTCCATTGGTTATCGTTTCCATCCTTCGT
>JAHPZR010051981.1:0-19882 GCA_019787425.1 Platygyra sinensis | reverse complement strand
AACTACGTCAACCATTTGAACAACCAATTGATAAAGGTATTCTACAAGACTTGTATGCTTACTATAACACCACAAACACGGTTGCTGTCTTACCTCTGCTAAAGCCTTTTCAAGGTTTTCTAAGGTTGTGTGCAAAGTACTTTGAGTTTCCTCATAATAAAAATCTACAAGAGAAGCAAATTAAAAGATATAAGTCAACTAGTAGTCTATCATGGTTACCTAACATGCCACACTATCATGGATCATGGTGTCTAGATGCCATTAGTAAAAGATTATTTATTAAATTTGTAAAAGAATTCTTTAGAATTTTAACGGTACATTACATTAGTTTAATATATATTTTAAGGAGGTCAACTTTATATGAGGATTAAGTTCTTCCCTGCTGGCACCCCATTTTGCATGTATATAGTTTCGATGGAAATAAAATTGTTATAAATAGATAAATAATAAATAAAATATATATTAATACTCTTCCTGAAAAAATGAAATGATGTACAATAACAGTCAAAGTCCCATCAGGGGAGACATGTAAGACCTCAAAAAGTATTCACTTCTGGGAGGTTAAAAATATTCAAGTAGTGTCTGTTTGTGGCCTGGATCATGACTATAATACGTACTGATGATAGTATTAGTACTTAATTGATCATAGTTATACAGGAGGAGTACATGAATCTGTCAGCATATAGGTTCCATTACATTGGATAAGGTTGAGCAAAAATTTGTGGTTTTTGAAGTGATGCTCAATCAACCTAGGTTGAAACACATTGACCTCCCGGCAACAAATTAACCAACAACATAATACTCTGTCTCTATTGTTTTGCCTCATAGATCACAGTTTGTGGACAGTAGTTTGTACTTTCTGGAAGAATGTCACTTGGAACAATGGTGCAAGACCCACAAAGAGGACAATGCATCTTACCCAATCAAACGAAAAGGTAGAAACAAATCAAATATAAAGTTAACCAGTAATTCATCGAATATTACTAAGTTAACAACAATAACATTACCAAAAGTTTTAAATATACATTCAATATTTTGATATTGTAGGATGTCACTGTCAAGTAAATGTGTAGCTTCGTTTTGCCTTATGCAAAAACTAAGCTACACATTTACTTGACAGTGACATCTAACAATGTTGAAACCTTGTATATTTCCTTCCCTAATATTTATGCTGAAACTAATATTATTAGCAATTTATTCAAACAAATAAGACTAAAGCACTCACTGGTTTTAACTTCTGGTAGCCACATTATAAATTTAGCCCTCCGTGTAGAACACACAAAGCAATGACTATCAAATTCACCCTTAAGAAGCTTAGGGTGCTTACTATTTGTCAGAATAAAACTGGTTGGGACAAGTGTTTAATAATGGTAAGGGCTTTTCCCAAAATCAGAAAACCAACCGAATGAAAATGGCGCTTACCATTTAAAATTCGATTTCCTGTAATTGTTTTCGGCTGGTGAGAGACTAGACCAGAAAGTTTAGCAAATGGTAAGGAAATTTCCGCCATTCCGAATGGAAAAAGAGGACAACCTCTGAAGGTACTCCACCCCTAGGAAAGTTACCAGATTACCGTTTTAACTTTTCAGTAGCTTCTATTATGCTTCTGAAGCTGTGCATGTAAACATGGTTAGACAACACATATTTATTTATTTATTTATTTATTATTATAAGGATAAATCACTCTTAAACACCTTCAAATATGGAACAAAGCTTGTGTAGGCCTTTGGTTTTTAACCAATCCGCCACAAATATACAATCTTTTCCTTATTCATCAAAGTTGTGTCTGCTGTCTCCGCCATCCTTTATCAATCCACGTGGAATCAGCGTGACTTGTAACATGAAATCGAGGCCAGTGATCAAATTCCCTGCCCCCTATGAGTGGTGATCAAATTCCCTCCCTCCTCCATGGGCAGGAAAAGGCGTCAAATGCCCAGGGTATGCCTGGGGGGATGTTGAAGCTGTCCATTTGTCTGTACATAACCCTACAACCCGGGACAACTTAATGTGTGGTTACGCTCAAAGGGTCTGAAAAAGAAGTAGAAAGCTAACCTGGGTAGACGGGTTAACCTACTTGGAGTGTTTACAAGGGAAAAAAAAATACATGTAACCCGCCTGACAGGGTACCTCCCTAGCTACACCGTGTAAACCCTGACTGCCTTGTAAACACGACGAAGAAAAAGACGAAAGGTGTGAGTGTAAGGTAACCCGCTTGCTAGGGTAACCCTCACTCCTCCTCCCAGCCCTAGTTTGACTGTGCGCTTATTCAAAATATAAGCTTAACTATATAAACCTTGAAATCTCGCGGGTTGCCAGTTTTACCGGATAAAAAGCTCAGATAAATAATTTATTATCCAGTTCGAAAACGTACTTCTAATCACGCATTCTATGCATGGGAACAACTGAAATTAATTAAATATTTATTACCTGCTCCTCGATCATGGCTTCTGATCGCTTGTTCCTTTCCTTTATGGGACGAAGACCGATCACAGGTTTATTGTCTGGAACCTTCGTCTCGCGGCTTCGTGTTCGCGCCCTCGGTGTAGACCATGACAAAAAATCAGAAATACGTTCCAAGCTACCAAAAATAAAAGATATTTTCCTCCTACATTAATTTCTAAGCTAAGAGAGTAGCGAATTCTACCCTTGAGGAAAAATTTCATGAAAGAAAATAGAAGATCCATAACAAGCTTATATCGGCCGCCATTTTTGAGCCGTTTCCATGACTTCACTGGTTAGCCTGGTTACCTGCCTGGTTACAGAGCCGTTCGATCACGTGGAGAAACTTTCAAAATGGCGACTGTGAAAGAAGAGTTCAGAGTGAAGAGTTACTTTTAAATCCCTGGTAAGGGATATTAAGAGGTTCATATCAGTTTTTTGTAAGATTAAAACTGAAGCCCACTAATTTAATGTTTTTAGGTGTTGTAGATGTTCTTCTGCGAGCATGCCAGCAACTTGGTTGGAAGTCGCCAACGAAAATTCAAAGGAAGCTATCCCGGTCGCTTTGCAAGGTGAGAATAGGATATTTTAGAATGAATATGCCAGCAAAACGAACCGCATTCTAGTGTCACTGCTCTGGTAACACTAGGATTTTTGTAATATTGGGAATGATAAAGTGTCACATTCACAGCTTACATTATGCTAACTGCAAAATACATGTAATATAATTTTCTCATTCTCTTTTGTTTTCTTTGTACTGTGTTTTGATATTTAACTGTACCAACCACACAACAAAAGAATCCTTTGTGTTGACTCAGCCAGTAAACCTCTGGTCGGGCACATTAATGTACCGGTCAATTCCAAAACTGCCCAAGCCCCCCCTCCCCCGGCAAACCCCCGGCATTTGACTTTTTGGAAAGAATTTTGGTCAAATTCCCAGTTATGTTGCCAGTTTAGATGTCAAAATGCCCCACCCGTTAGTAGCTTCAAAGAGGTCAAGTTCTGCAAAATTTTTAGCCACTAACAATTTCTTGTTCAACTTGTCTTCGCTCCACGCTGTGAACAAAGGTATATTTCACGATACAACTATATAAAATGACAACAACAGAAAACCTACGTGGAATCGACAAGAGCAATGGCCTGTTAACGCAGCTTATGTTGCTGAACAGTAGGTCTGAATCAAAGAATTGCGAAATCCTTATGTTTCGGGCGACCGCTGACAGACGTGTTGACAAGAAAGTCAAATGCCCCACCGGGCGGGCCTTATTTTGGGTCAAAATTCCCCACTGTACGGAACTTAACGTGAGTCAAATGCCCGGGGATTGCCCGGGGGGGGGGGGGGAATGGGCGGTTTTGGAATTGACTGGTACATAATGACAATGGTGACATAATGGTGAGTAATCGCTATAGTGGAGGATATTAATGTATTGTCCCCCAGGGTGTATTGTATCTATTAGCCATTTACCATTGTTGTATGTTGGTAAGCAGACAGGTTTCAAGGATAAAGAAAATGGCTACCACACATGACTACAAGTAGATGGCTGCATGTACCACTACTGGGTGATAAAGTGTTAACATTTTCAAACTCTTCTTTTGACAGGCAAAGATATTATTGGTTTAGCTGAAACAGGCTCTGGAAAGACAGGAGCCTTTGCCTTGCCAGTTCTTCAGACATTACTTGAAAATCCACAGAGACTATATGCCCTAATTCTTACACCAACAAGGTTTGTTTATTTGATTGCTAAAGATCTAGATCTTAAGAGGCATTTCTACCTTTCACCGCAATGTATAAAGATTCCCAAGTTCTTAATAAAAGTGTTCCAAAGGTGATGATGGTAATGATAGCACATATGCGACAAACAGAAATGTACAGTTTTGTTACCTACTCTATAGTCTATTAGAATTAACCCCCAACAAAAAATAATTAATAAATAAAATAAGAAATGTTGCGATCCCAGAACAAACAGGGGGTAAAAAATATTATAACCCTACCTCCTCATAATGGTTACCTCTCTACCTTGCTACATTCCTCTATCCCCATGGTGTCAGTTGTGGAGCAGTTCTACTGTATTTCCCTTACTGTTATTTACAATCTTTATAGTGTTAAAAGAAATAAAAGGGGAAAAACTCACCATTCTAAAACATTAATTAATCTTTTTGCCAAAAAAAGTAATTGTCTGTAGTGGTGGTGAGTCATTCTTGAGCTTACATTAGTTTATAAATAAATTATAGCGCAAGAAGAGAAGAGTGTAAGGCACAGTGGAACCTTGATTTGACGAAGTTGTTCATTAAATTGAGGATTCGTTATATCAAAAACTCCTGAATTTGAGGGAAAAGGACCAAAATGTTCGTTATATTGAGGTTATAGTTAATGATTGATTTGTAACACAGGTGACTTCTGCGGAAATACTATAGTGCCAATGTCTACGACATATAATAGGCCGTTGACTGAAAGGTTGCTGTCTCTTTACCATAAGGATTAAGGTGATTCCTCAGAAATAAAAATTACCGATGAATTTTTTTAAAACTTTCTCTGAATGTTCCCTACAAAGCACTGTTTCAAAAAATAAAATAAAAAAGATAGGTCACCATTCTTGCAAAAGAGATACGATAGGCCAATCTTGCGCCATTTATGCCTGTACTCGTGTTAATCTCGCGCGTTATTCATGGATCCGCATTACATTTTGCGGTAGCTGAAAGTAAACTTTATCGAAGTAATACTCGGAAGAAAACTTGACAGGAAGAAAGTATGGAACATATGGAACAATATATAAAATTTGTGGAAAAAATCGCACCATTAAAAACGAAGTGGATGAAATGCGTTCGTCGAGTCAATATTTTCGTGGTCATAATTTACATCCTAGAGTAACGGTTTTGTGCACGCTTTCAGCCATATCTTTTTTTCCTTCCAATAAATTTTTTTAACTTTTTTTCAGGTTAAAGAGGATAACATGGGCACTATTATTACGCAATAAAAAATATAGGTCACCATGCTCGTTTAAGAGAAAAACAAGCTTCTATTTTGCTGTCGAGCCTTGCTTGTGGGAAATTTCTTACGTTTTGCATATGCACGCGCTCATTTGCGCACGCTAATGACGCAAAAAATCGTGCGCAGTAGGGATTCACAATGCAATACTGAGGAATCACCTTGAAAGATTTGTTGATTGTTGATCTGTTCAACATTTATCTTCTGTCGCATGTTGACATTGTAATTCGTTAAATCAAGGTAGATTTTACTTTTGGGCTTCCGGATTATGTTTGTTATATTGAAGAATTCGTTATATCAAGGTTCTATTCCATACATTTTACTGTAACTTTGGCTGGGACATAGAATATGGTTCGTTACATGTATATTCAATGAGGACTTTGTTAAAATAGAGGTTCGTTAAATCGAGGTTCCACGGTGATTTCTTTGTTAGTGTATTTTATTATACAGAGAAAAGGCCAAAAAGAACATCTTCAAGGGGGCATCAGGGGCTGAGGAGTGATGCTAAAATTCTTACCTTCTTTGTTTTTTTAGGGAATTGGCATTTCAGATTTCTGAACAGTTTGGGGCATTAGGTTCAAGTATTGGGGTCAAGTGTGGTGAGTATTTTATTCACATGTAATGAGTACCCTCTCTACTTGAAAACAACTACTAAATGGTGCTAAAATCAGGTTGTCACGTCTGCAAGTGCTTACATGTAATTTACTATTCATTGCTGTCTACAGCTGTTATTGTTGGTGGAATAGATATGATGTCACAAGCACTCATGTTGTCCAAGAAGCCGCATATTATTATAGGTAAGTAAAAGCTGCAAAGAGTATTTTTTGCACAAAAGTGAACTATATGGCAATAAATATCCTGCTAACACAAAAACTACAAGGACTATTTTCTTTCTGCATGGACTACAATAATTGCCCCCGCAGGGTTTTTGGCCCCAGAGGGCCAAAAACCCGAGGAGGCACCTTAGGACTCCCCGCGTAATAGAGAGAGAAGAAGAGAGAATGTAGGTATATAGCCGCAAAAAATCTCGATTTGATCGCTTGCATGCCCGCAAGGTATCGACGTTTTTCCCACAAACGCTCATGGGAGGCCAGCAAAGGGACACGGGCGCGAGGACTTGCAGGATCGGCGTCTTTGCCACGAGCTTTGTCCTTGGTTTAGATCTCGAGTTCAAGCGTCCCTGAAAAGCGTTTGTATTTGCCGCCCTCCATTACTATTTCAGCGCGATCAAATAAGTTCGCTTCGAAATGGCCGAGATTATGATCTAAAACAAATTGAAAACGCTTTCAGAGATCCTGAAGATGGACTTTGGGGGAAAAACAGCTCAGAGAGTCCTGAAGTATACTAGATCAAAATTCGAGGCCAGTGTGATTCATTTGCGACTAAATAGCTAAATCAGTACAGTACCTTCCGATCGTCAGAATTACCCAAGGATAACAATGAGGTGACAGGCCTGCGCGACTCCCATTCACGTGTAGTAGCCACTTAAGAAGTTTTGCCCCTTTTGTATGGTACGATCGGAGGATCTTTGAATATTTCGCTAAGCACTAATCCTGTGTTTTCAGGGAGACATTTCGTCAGAGTAAAGCCGTTAGAGGTCATATTTCTGTGTGGCTTCCGCTGTTATCCGCTTGTAATTTGCAGAGTTTGACACCTCTGTTTTTTTTGCCAGTTTTTGTCTCTTGATATTGCAAGATTATGTTTTAGGTTCTCTCAAATGTTAGCTCTGGAGGAATAAAGTTTGAAATATTCCTTTGGCATCTCGTTTATTTGGATGGCTTATTTTCACAGAGTAATCTTACGGCAGGGATCCAAATGTAAATGTTTTGCGGCGTTTTCATTGAGGACAAAAAGCTTGATTCTAATTTGCATATATGGCGACTGTAACGCGATACTTATGTTTACATTTCACTTCTGTTGTGCTTTCGAGATACGTTTGCTCGTACACTCTTTTCTTTTCTAAGGATGTTATTTTTCCGGCCCAGACTGAATATTCTTATTTTTCTGCCGATTTTAGGCTGAAAATATTCTTGTATTATTTTTACATTATAGCTTATGGCATTTTCGTTTTATTTAGAATTTATTAGGTTATTAAGTACAAGTGTTTGGTTTCTGGATCTGGATCGCGTTCAGCACATTGTCCATGTGCTCTGGACACCACTTTTCGTAGCGAGGCCAAGATGTCACGTCAAAATATATTCTTATATAAAAAAGAGTTCATATCAAGACAATTGGTTTTTTTTTTAGTATCTGACTAGAACAATAACGTTCAATATTATTGTTTCAATGAGCAGAAATATAAGAAAGCGGGGGCAGCTTTAGTGATAACTATTACTAGTTATATGTGCCAGGGCACACTTTCCTTCTTATAACATAGACATGGCCTTGAACTTTTGTTTGAAAATGTAAGTTTCTCAGCACAAGCTATTAGAAGTATTGAAGTATTCTCTTGTGTGTTAGAGTAACTGTTTATCAATCAACTGATAATCAGTAGATATATATAAATGTTTTAAATTATAGCATCACCAGGAAGGCTGATAGATCACTTGGAAAACACAAAAGGATTCAATTTAAGAACATTAAAATATTTGGTGGGTAAATATTGTTTTTGACAGTAACCTCTATTGATCACCACATACTAACCTGTTTTTGTGTAAAGATACATGTAACCCCTCCCAAATTTGTCAATGCTCGGTCTGTTTTTTTTTTCCTGGCAACCTTGGTCACCCTTGCCACACTCACCATCCTCACTACCCTGACTGCTCTTGCCACCCTGGCCACCCCTGTCACCTGCGGCCTTAGCAACTTTCACTGCCCTGGCCACTATTGCTAACCTTGCCACTCCTGCAACCTTCACCCCACACCGCCCTTGCCGCACTAATTTCTGGAAGATCACACAATTTTAAACAACATTGACTCAAAGTGTTACTTGAGTCATGAGTTATTTCTCCATCGCTGGCGTGCCCAATGATATGGTAATGATGTGAAAAATGTGCGCATAGCCGGCAATACTCAATGCAGTTAAGTGGAATCACCTAAAGAAAATAGAAGACAAAAGCACGAAGCGATAAAAGTGTTCATCGTATTTATGTTGCTAATTAAATTTAAGTTACCTTGTATATTTTTATTAATTCTGTTTCTGTACAGATTATGGATGAAGCTGATAGAATCTTAAATCTTGATTTTGAAAAAGAGGTTTGTAGATGTTATAATTTTTATACCTTTAATGTTCCACTTTTTATGAATGCTCAACAATTTAACTGTTTTTCTCTGATTGAGTGCTTTGATTCAACATATTAAACCTTGTGGAAACAACCTTTCTCTCCATGGCAGTTTGATATTTTCCTTTAGTAAAATGATGGTATTCTGTGATACATTTTGTGTGGAAACAGTGAGTGTTTTGATCAGTTCACTTCAAACATCTTAGTTTGTAATTAGACAGTTTTGGAGCCATTTTTGAAAATCAGTGTACTATTTTTCTTTCAAAAGAATCATATTTGTTTCTTTTTGTGTAAAAATCACTTCTTTATTAACATGTACGTTCACTTTTGCTAAACTACAGGTTGACAAGATTCTAAAGATCATTCCCAAAGAAAGAAAAACATATCTGTACTCTGCAACTATGACCAAAAAGGTGACGCATGTTTTTAGAATTCGGCATTGTGGCATGAAAGCTCTGTGTTAAATGTAATTTGTTCAGGCCATTTTACAGCAACTACAATCCAATATCATGATCTGTGCATCTCACCTCCTGGTTGTCTTACAATCAAACAACAACATTTCAAGAGTGCAATAATGAATTGATTGTTTGAATATTGAACTCGCTCGTTCGATCCAAGAATACGGCTAACCGGTTGATTAAACACCTTAGCAAAAACCACCACTATCAATAATATTATTAACAATTTTGAGCCTTTGTAGTACAACCTTTTTTTGAACCAGCTATGTTTAAAGCAGTGTGTACAGTCAAGGGTACTTTAATTAGCATATTTTTTAGAGCCCTGCAGAAATTTGACTTGAAATGTTTTACAAAAGTCACTGCTTTGCTGACAGTGTGACATGTAAAGTAACTATCAACACTTCTGTCTTCTTGTAAACCTGTGTGTATATTAAACAAATAGACTGCATCTGTCATATGCATGCTAAGTGATTGATCTCAGATGACAGCAAAATGTAGTATGGACAAAAATGCGTCACAAAAAGGTGATAGGCACATGTGTCACTGCTGTTTTTACCACATTGTGATGTCTTCTGTGAGCTATTACTGAACAAATGCACAGCCATGTGGAATCAACTTGTTTTCCTTAAAATAAAAGAAACAAAAAAAGAATGTCAATGACATCATCGACATGTATGTGTCTGTCCTGCAATAGCTCATAAAAAAGAACGAACCAAACTGTGAGAATAATTTGACTTATAATATCAATGTTAATAGTTAATTGGAGTAGTGTAACAATAACTCACACTATGTGCGAGTCAAGATGTCCAGTAATCAGAATATTTCATCTGTGTCTCTTTTTGAATGTTTTGTTTTCACAGGTACAAAAACTTCAAAGAGCATCTTTACAAAATCCTGTTAAAGTTGAGGTTGCAACAAAGTGAGTTTATGGCATTCTTTTTGTTGATATAGTGAACATTCCAGTATTAATATAGTTATCTCTGACTGATATTTTCTTGTGCCAGGTATACAACAGTTGATAAGTTACAACAGAGTTATTTATTTATCCCAAACAAATATAAGGTAAGGAATCAATCTTTCGTAATCTCTGTGATATATAAACAATTAGTCTCCATTTGGTGTGAAAATATGCTTGGATATTTGTCCGCGGACATTATCTGTTCTGAGAAGCGAACAGTTTTCCAAGAGCGTAGCTCGAAGAAAACTGAGAGCTTCAAACATGTTTGCCCCAAATGGAGGCTATCTTGTTTATTGTCCTTCAAATCTTTTTCGCAATGCACGCACGTAGTTTTGAAAATTGGGGAATATTCTTGGATATTCCCCAGTTTTTGGCTGGGGAATATTTGGTCACATGATGTGTTTAGACCAATCGTGTGCGAGTGAAAAGATTTGATGGATTATAAGTAGGTTAAGCATTAGTACCAACTGGTATAACTTGTTTTTGACAGGTATGGCAATGTGTTAGCAAAAGTGAGTCTGTGCAAAAAATAAATTTGCAACGAAGCATCTCATAGGTGTAAAATAAAATTTAATGAAAATGTAGTGGCCTAAGCTATCTACAGTAAATCTCAATTTTTTTAATCATCAAGTTCTTGAATCTTCAAATTTTGAACAAAATTCAATTCCCTTGGATTTGCCTCAGTGTCATTTTGCCCCAGATATCTCAAATTACCCATCTCTTAAGCTAATTTTGTAAAAGAGGAACGATAACCACACCCGGCTTTTCCCCACAGGACTGTTACCTTGTATCCGTACTCAATGAACTGGCTGGAAATACCTTCATGGTCTTTTGTGGTACATGCAATAACGTGCAGAGGTAACAGAGCTTGTTATTGTCATTATTAACATCGGCTAGTTTCTTGTCTGAATCTGAATAAAAGTATTTAAAGGATCTACCTCGCAGTTTGAGCATCTTGAAAAGTTTAGCCTTGATTTATTCTTGGTAATATCCTCCGTGTTAAGGCAGCGAAATACAAGATAAAAAAGCTCTCAACTTGTCGCGCAACATTGTTTTGTTGCAAGTTTTGTGTTGATGTTTCGCGTTTTTCATCTCACAAGATCAACTTGTCACGCAACGAAAACATTTTGTTGCGGGTTGAAGAAATGCAGCGCACTGATTGCTTGGTGTGGATTTAAGACAAGTTGCAAGTTTGATGAAAAACAAGCAACAAAGCCAAAATGTGTTGCACAAAGTAGATGCACACTCTGCTTTTTGCAACAACTTTCTTCAACCTGCAACAAAAATATTTGTTGCATGACGAGTATATCACGCAAGTGAAAAATGGGAAACATCGACCCAAAACTAGCAATGAAACAATGTTGCACAAGAAGTTGAGGGTTTTTCCATCTTGTATTTTGCCACCTTAAAACCAACCTTGGTCATTTATGGATAATTTAATCATCATCTCTGTCATGTTTTTCCTTCTTAGTAAACTATTCAGCTTTCCTTCAATTGAAAGATTATAGTTTTGTATGTGGCAGCTTTCACAGTGTGGTTTTCACCATTTTGAAATCAAAGCTCAGTATTGTGTGCTTATCATAATTTAAAAGTGAAGAAATGAAATGCACAAGAATTTGGAATTTTCAGTAGCCATTTTTTTAAAATAATGGAAAAGAAAAATGTACATACAGGTAAGCAAGAAAGGCCAGTTTCTTCTGTCTTTTCTAGATAGTTTTAATCATTGTACTTTTCTGCAACACCTTCTTCTTGACACCTTGTGACTACCATTCATTGTCTAGTTGAAATTCTGCATGCTTTTCCAGAACCACATTTCACAATAATTGAAGGCTTCGGTGGAAAAAGGGCGTTAGGTTTTTTACTGAAAAGTGAACTTTGTCGAAAACGCTCCAAATTTCGCATGCAGTTTTGTTTCCGTGTGTCAAACAATGTTCTGCATGTTTTTTCCCCGAAGTTTGCTTCCTTTTTTAGATATTACGTATGCAAAAAAACACATTTTTCCAAGGGCATCCTCTGGGGACCTTTTGTTGAATGGAAAACAAAAGAAACCTTTTGTTTCGCTAAGCGATCAACTCACTATAATACCTTAAGCTCTTACTACTGCTTCGTTAGCACAAGCGGATGAGGCGCTGAACGGGCCAGATTCGAATTTGTTTTGCCGTGACACCGGTTCGACACGAGGTCGCTCAATTTTTTTTTTTTCGCTCTGTTCCTTTTCTTTTTTTAAAAATGAAGATATCTATTTTAAAAAAATGCGTATAGAGCGGGAATCTGGAGAGATTTTTTTATACAGCTTATTGTGACGTGAGACAACACGTGAATTTCGATCGAGCGTCAAAGCAAAGAGAAGTGATGCATGATGCAGTACAGCTCTTTCGACTAATATCTTAAGCATTGTTTTTAAGTACCTTGTAGCCTGCCTGGTGGTTGATAGGCATCATAAAGCCTTGATAACCCGTAAGTCACCAGCATGTTTTAAAGAAGCAAAACGTGTTCTGTAACTTCCAACGCAACTGATATCAGCGGCAAGTCAGTTACCAGCGTTCGAAGTCAGGTCGATCCAGGCAGCAAAGTCCAAGAGCAGTTCTTGCCCAAGAATAAAACCCTGTCGTGAGTTGTGGCCCATTTGCCAAGCGTTGCTAGCTTCAAAGTTTGGAAAATGAGAACTGCTTTTAGACTTATTAAATTTTTCTTGCATCATCCTCCATGTTTACCCGCGCACGAGGTGTAACAGAACCTTCCCGGCATGCATTTCGATCACGTTCGGCAAGACAAGACAAGACTCCGTAAATCACAATAATATTTTAACTAATTACAGAGCGTGTTTTTTTCCTTTTTTATTCCAACATAATAATGGCCAACAAGAAGCGATCGATTGATTCAAAACATAGATCTGTGATCCAGGTTGCGTTGATTTTACTTCAAATCGGCATGATTTGTAGTGTTTTAAACTTCTGGGATCAGGGGTATGGTGGCCTATCGCTATCACTCGAAATTTGGCAAAGATTTTACGAAAAAAAAATCCTTTTCAAATGAACAGATTTTTTTATGAAAACTTAAAGCAAAAGATAAGTAATACTTAAATCAAATGTTTATACATTGAAAATCCCCACTCCCTTGAAAATAACCGCACCCAACTACCATTGCATTGCCCCTCCCCTACCCCTAAACATGCCTTCCAATAAAACTCACTGCCCGTGAAATGCAACGATCCCCCGTGTGCCCCCACCATTCCTGCCACCCCCGTTTTTTTCCCCCTTCTGTGTCTCTTTACCTCCATCCCTTCGCCCCCTTCCATGACTCCTCCTCTCTCTCCCACCCCCCCTAACTCCCATTCCAATTCTCCCATCTTTCCCATCGCTCCCTTCTCTCTCATCTCCCCTTGTCTCTCCACCTCACCTCCTATCTCCTTTCCCAGCTGCTGTTCCCCCTTCACTCTCCGCTCATGTGTCCCCCCGCCCCTGCTTCCCCCCATCCCACTTGGACTCACTTCCTGCACGCAGCCTCGCGCGTCACCTTTCATCCTCCCCCTATCTGCTTTCTTTCGTGCCCTTCCGCATGCCCCGCCGCCCCCCCCAGTCCCCCGGCACTCGTGTGCCACTCCCGCCACATGTGTGGCTTCCACTCCCTCTCCCCCTCCCTGCCCCCTTTCATAGAACCCCTGTCCTCTCGCTCCCCTTTGGCACCCCGCCCCGTACCCTCATCTGCAACCTGTTGACGTGTGTGCTCTGCTATGCCATCTTTTACGCCGATTCCTATGACACCCACTACCCCCTGATGCGAGCCCATGCCCGACACTGACATGAGGCACGTTTGCCTGTCCTGACTGTCCCCAACGCCTTCGATTTCCGTCACCTCCATCCTCTCTTGGTAAGCCCAAAATATTCCAGAATTGGTGCGAGGGAGTTTGTGTCCTATGAGTATGAAGAGTTACGATTGAAAACATTCGAGAGCATGTGAAAAACCACTTCGTAGTCGACAAATCAATGAGCTGTGACATTTGGCTGGAGAACTAGGGCCATGCCATGGGCAACACGTTTAAAGCAGCTTCCAGATTTCCCGAGTGATCCACGTACGTTTTGTGGAACGAGTCGGTGAAGGTACTGAACTAGGCGGTCATTATAAAACTCAGGCAATGCGGACTAGGACTACGGACTACGGACTACGGACTACGGTGGACTGGGTATAAAACACGGACTCGGTTAAAACGCGGATAATCATTAGGACTGTGGTATAAACGCGGACCGAGCATTACGGACTCGGTATAAAGCACGAGAGAAAGGTTTCTACATTGAATAAATTCTTGCACGAACGTTTTCATAAATAGAAGCTATCTGTATAAATTATAGAAGTCTCATTTCCCGAAAGTGCCCGCTCATACAGGTTTAAACATAATCGATTGCCGAAAAAGAAATAGAAGACACTGAAAGTCACAAAATGACGAGCTGTATGAATTTTCGAATGATTCAAAGCCATGATTAAATGTTTTGAAAGATCAACAGTCGAGAGAATTGAGGAGAATCCCGCTGTATGTATTAAATAAATACACATAAATACGGCCACGGCGAAATGAGGGACAAAAGTTGACAAATAGAAGAAACGACATTACACAAGGATGGCAGTTCTGCACGCTTAATACCGCCTTGGAAAAGGAACGGGAAAAAAAGGAAAAAAAGAATTCTTACAACACGGGGTATTCGTATTTGGTCACCCACCCAAGTACTATCCCCGCCGAACAGGGCTTAACTTTGTTGAGCAGACGAAACACGGTTGCTGTCCTTGTGGTATAGTGACTCACCCAAGATGGCCGGGATTGGACGTAAGGGCTGCGATATATAGTTTCATATATATATTAATTCTTCTTTTCTAGCAAAGTTTCGATTTCCGGTAAGACAATACATGCATGGAGGAGATGTAACGCTGTTGAAAACATTCACATTCACAAAGTTATCGGTCCGTGAGACCGAATTATCTTCGTCCGAGAGACTGAGGCAATTATTTCGAAAGTGCCGCTTGTCCGCATCACCAAAGCAAGTAATAGTTCTCATTTTCATATTCCTCTAACTTTTTGTTCTCTACTTTCCCAGCCATGCAGTATCAGATATTTGTTCTCTTTTTGATACCTTTTCTCATCTTAGAAATTTTTAAAAAATGCGTTTACCGTGGAGTCACTATACCACAAGGACAGCAACGTGTTTCGTCTGCTCAACAAGTTAAGCCCTGTTCGGCGGGGATAGTACTTGGGTGGGTGACCAAATACGAATACCCCGTGTTGTAAGAATTCTTTTTTTCCTTTTTTTCCCGTTCCTTTTCCAAGGCGGTATTAAGCGTGCAGAACTGCCATCCTTGTGTAATGTCGTTTCTTCTATTTGTCAACTTTTTGTCCCTCATTTCGCCGTGGCCGTATTTATGTGTATTTATTTAATACATACAGCGGGATTCTCCTCAATTCTCTCGACTGTTGATCTTTCAAAACATTTAATCATGGCTTGAATCATTCGAAAATTCATACAGCTCGTCAATTTTGTGACTTTCAGTGTCTTCTATTTCTTTTTCGGCAATCGATTATGGTTAAACCTGTATGAGCGGGCACTTTCGGGAAATGAGACTTCTATAATTTATACAGATAGCTTCTATTTATGAAAACGTTCGTGCAAGAATTTATTCAATGTAGAACCTTTCTTCGTGCTTTATACCGAGTCCGTAATGCTCGGTCCGCGTTTTATACCCAGTCCGTAATGCTTAGTCCGCGTTTTATACCTGAGTCCGTGTTTTATACCCAGTCCGTAGTCCGTAGTCCGTAGTCCGTAGTCCGTAGTCCGCAGTCTGTGTTTTATACTGACCGCCTAGTTCAGTACCTTCACCGACTCGTTCCACAAAACGTACGTGGATCACTCGGGAATCTGGAAGCTGCTTTACCGTGTTGCAGGATGGCCCTAGTTCTCCAGCCAAAATGTCACAGCTCATTGATTTGTCGACTACGAAGTGTTTTTCACATGCTCTTCGAATGTTTTCAATCGTAAACTCTTCATACTCATAGGACACAAACTCCCTCGCACCAATTCTTGAATATTTTTGGGCTTTACCAGAGACCTCAGCGCTTAATCGCTGCACGACCTAAGTATCATTTTCGTCGTTAAAAGCGCTAACAGCATCCTTCTTCTTTCCCTTACCCTTGTCGATTCTTTTCGTTTTCATTTTCGCCTTGAAATTTCTCCACTCGGCAGCCATTTTCGTGATTGCTGTGCATGTGGAGTTCTCATCGTGCAAAGCATCCTGGTATACTATGATAGCGCTAGGCTCATGCAAAATTTAATTTTACTTTTGCTTTTCTGTTCATTTCATACTATTGCATACTATGATAGCGCTAGGCTTATGCAAAATTTAATTTTACTTTTGTTTTCCTGTTCATTTCATACTATTGTATACTATGATAGCGCTAGGCTCATGCAAAATTTAATTTTACTTTTGTTTTTGTGCTGATTTCATACTATTGTATACTATGATAGCGCTAGGCTCATGCAATATTTAATTTTACTTTGTTTTTCATTGCATTTTTTTTCCTTTTGAATGCAGTTTTCATTTCACTTTCATTTAAGTTTATTTTTATTTCATTTTATTTTTATTTTTGATTTTCAATTTAAATTTATTTTTGTTTCATTTTATTTCAAGTTAGTTTTGATTTTCAATGTATAAACATTTGATTTAAGTATTACTTATCTTTTGCTTTAAGTTTTCATTAAAAAATCTGTTCATTTGAAAAGTTTTTTTTTCGTAAAATCTTTGCCAAATTTCGAGTGATAGCGATAGGCCACCATACATGGGGCCATGCAGATCGGAAGTAGTAGAGGACCTGTACGTTGCACAGAAGGGTTAATCTGTTTAATCTGGTCAGACCCTACAGTGTTAAGCTTGATACGTTGCAGGCAGGTGAAAATGATAATAGATTGATAGTTGCTGTAGACGCTTTAAAGTGAAATCAACATTTTAACCTATTTAGGCCCGAAATCGACGTTTTCGAGTTTACGTGCTGGGTGAAATAAACAGCTTGCTGGATTTGAAGTTGAAATCAACATCCTTGCCGTCATGCCTTAACGCGAATCGCCGTAAGTGAACTGGCTGTAATTTGAGTGAAATTAACGTCTTGCGGTCGCGTGATAACGTGAAATCACAATTTTAACGGTTTTAAAAACCTGAAATCAACATTTTTTAAGGTTACATCTTGATTGTTCTCCTTGGCCTAACACTGCACTAACCCTAACGCGTCCTGACCTTAACTTAACGTTATCCGAAAGCGCTAACCTAACAATGAAGCGCTAGCGCTACCCTCGGCAATAACCCTCACCCTTCAACGCTAACCCTAGTTTCAAGCGGTAACACTAAACGTTAACTCTAAGCCTAACCTTGTTCCGTAACCCTAGTTTTTCAAGCGGTAACCCTAGTTTCAAGCGGTAGCCCTAAGCGTTAACCTCTAAGCCTAACCTTGTTCCGTAACCCTAGTTTCAAGCGGTAACCCTAGTTTCAAGCCGTAGCCCTAAGCGTTAACTCTAAGCCTAGCCTTGTTCCGTAACCCTAGTTTCAAGCGGTAACCCTATTTGAAGCGGTAACCCCTAGTTTCAAGCGGTAGCCCTAAGCGTTAACTCTAAGCCTAATCTTGTTCCGTAACCCTAGTTTCAAGCGGTAACCTAGTTTCAAAGCCGTAGCCCAAGCGTTAACTCTAAGCCTAACCTTGTTCCGTAACCCTTCAACGCTAGCCCTAGTTTCGAGCGGTAACCCTAACCCTAACTAAAACCTAAGGGTTTAAGTCCTTGCGGTGGCGTGATAATGTGAAATCAAAATTTTAAGTCTCTGTAAATGACCTGATATCAACATGTCTAGCTTGCGCATTGCGGAAATTAACATCTGGCTGTAATTTGAGTGAACGAACGTCTTTGCGGTCGCACGTTAACGTGAAATAAAGTTTTAACGGTTTTAACCTGACATCAACACTTTTTGAGGTTACACGTTGCAAAAGATCAATATTTTGCTGGATTTTAAGTGAAATTACCGTCTTTGCGGTCACGTGCTGACGTGACAACAAATACAGGTGTTTTTTGCATACGTAATATCTCGAAAACGAAACAAAACTTCGCAAAAAAACATGCAGAACATTGTCTAACGCACCTAACAAAACTGCATGCGAAATTTGGAGCGTTTTTGATAAATTTCATTTTTGAGTAAAAAACCTAACGCCCCTTTTTCCCACCGGAAGCCTTCAATTAGAAGTCATTTCCTTTTGATTTTACAGTGGTAACATTGAATGTTCAGAAAATCCTTGGCCTTCACAGCTGTTCCTCTTCACGGGCAAAATGAGTCAGGTAAATGAGGATTTCCACAACTAGCTGCTATGGTGGATCAGATACAATCCATTCTCAGCTTTCATGATTCTGATTATGTAGAATAACATGTATGTACAGTACTGACTGCCCTTGCTACCCCACTTCCCACTCCACCATTGCCACCCGTTGCTACCACCTTCCCTCCCCACCCTTGCTACCCCCTTCCCTCTCAAACCCCGCCACCGCTTGCTACCTGCCATCTCAACACCTTGCCACTTTTTGCCACCCTGGCTAGACCCTTTTCAGGAATTTTTTCGAGCTGTCCCCTATATTGAGTATTAAGAATTTAAGAGCACAGAAAAATTGACGGCATTTTCTAGGGAGGTCTGAAGGTCTTTTGACTGAAAAAAAGATAAAGAATGAAACTGGTGGTTTTCGCCGAACCACACTTTCACAGCTTAAAAGCCTTTTCACGTGACTGATGAAATTACATGTACCGCAGGATACAGTTACATTAGCTGAATGGTAGAGATTGCGGGGGAATGTATAGATCAGTAACAACCCTCACCAGGTACTCGGCCCAAGTCTCGTCTCTTCAACTTTGTGGCGATTCTGATTGCGTGAGGAAAAGTGAAAAAATCATCTCTGAAGAACTCACTTTTGCTGAACATACAACTTGTTCTCGCAACTGAGTGCTGTCAGGAACACTGATTAAAACAGTTACTACTCACACTGAAGATATAAGAACTGCATGTCTGTTTGATACATTTATTCTCTGTTGTTATCCTTCCCATTCCAAGCTCAAAAGAAAAATTTCTCCATTCACTCTTTTTCTGAATTCCTTTTCATGACAGTTGTGAGAATTTGGTGATGCAAGTCAATATCGCGTGGTTGTTGGTTTCATTAGTCTCGTCAGTTTGTCTGATCGGCAGTGCATTGAAATTGTAATTTGTTTTCCTTTTTTTCAGTCTAAAGACTTGGTGCTTTAAACAAGTTCAAGTCCAAGGAACGTTCTCTTCTGATTGCTACAGATGTGGCTAGCAGGGGGCTGGATATCCTCACGTGGATGTTGTCATTAATTTTGATATCCCAACACATTCCAAGGATAAATATACTAACCTTAAAAGGGGCATTTTCACGAGAATTTGCTGTTTTAGGGTCAATTCTGTGCTAAAATCATTACTGTAAAGGCAAAAAGCTTCTGTAAGTTACGACGAGATATCAAATGAATTTTATCAGAGAGGGCTTACCATAATAAATTTCTTGAGGATTTTTGGAACTCGTGACATCAAAACTTGAAAAATTGGCCATTTTTTCAAGATTTCATTCCATTTCCATCCATGCCATCCGAGCGACAGGCGACAGCAAACAGTTTCAGTATCTTCAAATAGTGTTCGATAACAAAACTAGATCATTAGTTTTGGTAATTCAATTGATGCGAAGGCACCGTCTAGCTTTTTATAAAGTTGCCAAATAGCGTGACAATGCCCCTTTAAGATCCT
>JAHPZR010051980.1:0-12683 GCA_019787425.1 Platygyra sinensis | reverse complement strand
AAAAACCGAATAGGCCATTTTCGTATTCTCGGTATTGGACTGGAACTAGCTTGCAATGGAGGCTCATGCGGGGGAACATCATTAAAAAGAGTTGAATGTAATTTGTATTTGAAAAGACTCCCCCGCATCAGCCTCACTTGCAAGCTAGTTCCAGTCTGATACCGGGAATACGAAAATGGCCTATTCGACAAGAATTCTAGTTTCATCTCAATCGAAATAACGAACTACAGCTGGGCAGACGATGAGTTATACTTGGCATAATTAACATTCATGATATGAAAATGTAAGTGTAATTAAAAATGGGGTCATCGTGCTTGTTTACGTGTCAGCGGGCTTTTAAAATGTGGTATCTTTACTGGTAACGCGTTAAAAATTGGAATCACCGTCATAGAGAATTAAGTCTTGGTTACCTGGAAGACACAAAGTTTTATTTTGAAAGCAAAGCTTCATTTATTGACATAAGCAGTATTGCTTAATTTAAGCTGTTTTTGATTGATTGGTTGCGGGAATATTGCACTTTTTCGGACAGTTCCGTCGTTAGCTTGAAGTCCTTGCCTTGGCCAAAATACACCCAGTTGGAAATTATTTTCCAAACTAAATCGTGTTCCGCTCTCAAACTTTTTTCTTCTTCAAATAAGTTCTTTATTAGACTGTTCTTAGCAAATACCTAAAAAACAAAAAAATCGGCGTCACCGTGCTCGTTTAAGGGAATAGGAGGATATATTTCGCTATCGAGCTTAGTTTGAGGGAAATATTTTACGTTTTGTACGGGCACGCGCTCATGTGGGCGCTAATGACGCGAAAATCGTGCGCAGTAGTGATGCGCAATGCAATACTAAAGGCGGTGGCAAACGAGGAAACACTAATGCGGAAACATTGTTGCTCATGACGTTTCCTTGCGCGCGCAAACTGGGAAACATTTGTCGCGGACAAAATGTTTCTGAACAAAATCAAAAACATTTTTGGTGTCCCGAACACAAAATTTGTGTCCGCAACAAATGTTGCGCGCGGGGGCTAACGGGGAAACATTTGTGTCGGCAACAATGTGTTCGCAACAATGACCTCGTTTGCCAGGGCTTTAAGCAATTATCTTAAGGACGTTCGCGCCCATTGTTTCTGCGCATCTCTAGTGCGCACGCTATATCTGACGTGGCTCGTGCCACGTCATGTATTTGAAGCGCGCGTTAACTTGATGTGTGAATATTTTTTTGTTGGATGCTCGGTGACCCCCACCTTTTTTAGGGAAGTCACTTCTTTTTCTGATTATTTCCATTATACTAAAAAGCCAAAAAATATCTACGTGAGAAGTTTTAATTACCTCTCAAATACTATTCAAATAGGGTCGAATTGGTGCATGGATACAGGTGTGCAAGACTTAGGAGCTGCATTTTTTAAGGCTAATTCTAGCTGATTTAATGACATATGTAGCAAAGATTTATCAAAAAGGCCTATATATGCTGTTTTAAACACACATAACTTTGATATGATTCTTCAACTTTAATAAATCCCGATAGTAATGAATCCGGTCAGAATTGGCTCGAGTGAATAGAAATCCTAGAAATGCTATGGTCTGTGACACGACTTATCTTCAAAACGAGTTCGGTGACCCCCGATTTTTTTTTTTTTTTTTTTACGTTTTTAATCTATACTTATCATTTTCTAGCTGCAGTCTACACACGCCATAACTAAGGCACACGCGTCAGCTGAATGAATCAAAATTAGCACACCGGAAGTTAAAGCTCGCTTAAAATCGCGCGAACCGGAAATAAAATCTGCAGGAAATACTTGTTTCTAGCACAAAATTTTGCTTGGTGACCTACCTTGATTTTTTTGCATGCACGCACCATTCACGATGGCACTTCAAATATAAAGGTTTCGCGGAAAATTATCTAGTAGAATTTTCTGTAAACCATAAATCGCATTTTGTTTTAATATATTTAATTCTACTAGATAAATTTTTTCCATGCTGTCTGAAAAGTTAAAGAATTTAGGGAACTTTCCAACAAAGAAAGAAAAAAATGGTAGGTCACTGAATTACTTCTTCAGATACTTTACATAAACTGAAATTTAGTGGACGTTTTTGTGCAACTTGTGCGTTGCCATGGTAACTGATATGACGTCACAAGTACCCTCAAATTATAGCCCAGCAATAGAGTTGCGAGGAGACACGTGGTTTGTCCACACCATTAAATATCTTTCTTTGTAATTTCCCATAGCTTCACAAACACTGCGGCAACGAAAAACCCTTTCGAGCCTCCTTAAGTTCCAAACAACGAATGCGTGCCCACTGAGAAAAGAAGTTTTAACCATTTTTGGCCTCAATCGCAATGGGTTAGACAGACGACGAAATTCCACGGTGTAGCAAGCTTAATTGAAATCAGTATAGACTCTATATTGAGAGTGCGAAAATAATAAAATGCACAGATTAAGAAGATTAACGTGTAGCTTTTAATGTAAACAAACGTAATAATAAGATATGCACATTAAAAATTCGGCAAAGTTTACCAACTGATATCAGAACTATTAAATTTTGCAGCTACTCGAAGAAAACATCGGGAAATGAAAAGAAATGTTTGAAAATTTGCGTTGATCTCTTTTTTTGTCTTTGTAAAAAAAGTGTACGTAATTTTCCGCATTACATTGGCAAGTAAGAGCATAAACCGAGTCACGACTATTCTTAGGACACAATTACAATTATGTTGTTATTTCTTCCAAAGAAATCGGCACCGCGAACATTCTGTTTCTTCTTTACTTATATTCATTATATCTCTTCCTGAATTTTCTTCCCTGCAATTCCACAACACTGCCAGATAAATGGAGCCCGAGATTTCCTTAAAGCCAGTTGAAGCTGATCAAGCAAGGTAGTTTTTTGCGGAAGTTGTGTCAAAGGTAAGTACTGAAACCAGGATTGGCGAAACACCGAGTCACCGGAATACGTAAACCCTGAACACGATATTACTAATAAATCTCTTCGTTGAAATAAGCAATGGGAAATTACTTCATAGGATAACAATGTGTGTTGAAAGGCACTTTCACACCTGGGATTTAAGTCGCTAGAAACGCTAGTTTTAGCATAACTTTAAATTACCGTCACCAGACTTGGAAAGTAAACAAAGAACAGAAGTCAAACTGTTTTCACGACAAAATTTGCAGTGCATGTCAGATGATGCCGCTATAAATGATGACATCACATATTGCTCCTAATTTAAACTCTTATTTTCCAACATCTTTTTACTGTTTACGATTTACAAGTGTGGTTATAACATAACTAAAGCAAAGCACGTGCTCTGATTGGTTAATTCAGCATCTATTTGCCCATGGGTGTATACTGCTGACGTACTCATTAACTAAAGCAAAGCGCTCGCTTTGTGATCTGGCTCAATAAAAAGACTTCTGTTGTTCCACTGTCTCAATGTTATGTTATAAAACAAATGGTAAACAGCATAGCGTGTACTATCGAGTTATGGATGCACTTGAGAGGTTTGCTAACCACTCAAGAAGCTAGAGTCGCACTCGGCTATCGCCAAGTGCGACTCTTACGCTTTTTTTCGTGCTTAGCAACCTCTCGCTCGCATCCATAACTCAATAGTACACGCCATGGCGTTTACCATTTGTTAATTGAGAAATGAAAACCACTAGCATGGTTTGCCTTCATTGACTACCCTTCAATACTTTTAACAATGAACCCCTGTAGACCATGCTGAATGAAGCGCACAAAATGGGGATTTTCACCTGACGCCACTAAAATTCAAACTACAAAAGTATTGATCCTCCTAAGATTTTACTTTCATGATGTATAAGAGCAGCTGAAAACTACTCTATATTTCGGAGAATTTGCCTGTCTAAACAGTTCATGCATTAGAATGAGTCTCATTTTAATGAGTTCCTCGAGTGATAAATATATGCTTTTGTAGCAAAACACAGTGACATGTTTCTGTCGTTTTCCGGCCACCATGTTGGTTTCAGAAGTAGTAATTTTGCAAGGGCCACCGTGACAAAACAGAAGCACCGGATCCTCTCGTTGTAGAGGATCTTATCAGCAGTAAGTTAAGTAATCGACGAAAATTAGCAAGGCTGATTATACAGTATAGGGATATATTTTCCAATATTTCGGGAGGCAAGGCCTTCCTTCTTTAGGGTGTCACAGAGAATGGCTCTAGTTTTAAACGTTAAAAATTAAAATGTGGGAAATACGATATCACTAGTGAAAAGATGAAAAAATAACAAACTATTGATAGGCAGGGCTAAGTAATAAGTAACGGTGAAAAAAAAACGTAAAAATTTAAAAATATGGGAAAACGTCACAGCCTGAAAAGTAGTAACGAGCAGCTATAAATAGTACAAATGACCTAAACATAGAAAGCTAATGCAAAAGAAACATACTAAGGTTCATTTTTCTTATTAAGACCATGAGGCTCAAGAGTTTGACATCCGTCAATAAGATATGCTTCTCTTGCTCTACGTACATTATCACGATTAGATTTAACGAGATCAAGAGGAATAAGCTGCATGTCCGTAGCGTTATGATTGTTACACAAAAATGTTCGGATACTGCAGTGGGCTTAGAGCTGTTAGTTTGTTTGTTAAGAAAACAGTGGTTCGCCACCCAATCAAGGCTTCTACGAACATCTTTCAATAAAATGGAAATGCACCTCAATAACCAAGGTCACAAGAGAAAAAAAAATGATCAGAGACCGATTCGTCAAAAAAGAAAAAAATAAATGTTGTCCTTTCAATAAATATACATATGGTTTTCCAGATCACGTGATAAACTCAGCAATCAGTTAGCAAAGCATTCATTGATGTGGTAGTAATTACCAAATAAAGAAGCCTAAGACGTGTATTACACTGTGATAAAACACGATGGTCATTTGAAAACACGAGGGAAATGTAGAAAACAGGAACCGCAGGTGACTGTTTTCTACATTTCTCGAGTGTTCTTAAATGACCGGAGTGTTTTATCACAGTGTAATACACGGCTTAGGCTTCTTCATTGCTTTAAAATATAGATTTTACACGCGCAAAACAATAAAACACGCTTTTTCTGTTTTGTACTCTGATAAAACATGGGTTTTTGACCAAACAGAGCGCGCGCAGGGTCCTATCTATATTTTAAATAGTAATGCAATAGCAAAGATACAGCCTTCGGAATCTTTTCTCTTTACTCTAGTCCATATTTTTAACCATTGAAGTAATGCATAAACCTCCTCCGTTTGATTCACTGTATTATTTTGACATGACTGTCTTAACATTGACCTTGGAAAAATACTAGCAATTCACTCATTGCACGATCGAGGTGCACCTTAAGAATTTTGAATATTTAAACATGCCAATTATGCCACATACTAAGCCTACTTATGATACTATATCACACTCTAATACTATTGTTCCATGATACTATCGTCTGATCATCTTGTTATGAACTAAAACAAATTGCTGCACTTAATCGATTACATAACTTAACAGGTACCACGTAACCTGGACGGTTGGAGTTTTTTCATTGAAAGGTAGCGTCGAATTCATTGAATATCATATGAGACTACTTTTTGGCTGCACAATGTTCTGTCAAAGTTGTAACCTAGTCTTTTCAAAAATGTATCACAAGATCTTTTAAATCACCCCAATCGCTAACCCAATCCGTTCTTATCCCTCCCCTGCATCCATTAACCGGAACGGTTAAAGTTTGGTGAAATGTGCATGGTCCTTTTTTGATGAAAAACATGATGAAGCACAGTTATAAAACCTAAAACGTTTTATCACATACCATTTCAGTCCATGAAACGCCTGGTGCTCGAAATCCATGTCTTTTTGTTTGTAAGATTTGTATGATGGTCATAAGCTTTGCCGAGACCACCTGAGAAGAAACGCATGATCAAATTAACTACTTTTCGTATAGCCCTTTTCACGGTTAGCTTTCCTCATTTGCATTACAATAAAATCTAGCATGTATGCGAGGCAATTTCGGGCTATTTCGCACTTTTAGCCCGAAATTGCCTCGCATTCACGTTGAATACATTGTAATGCAAATGAGAAAAATTAACCGTGAAATGGGCTATTGAATTTAGCCTGCATAACAGGCGTAATTTTTTGCGTATTTCTGGCGAGCAGAGGCGAAAGCGAGGCGAGCGCGAAGCGCGAGTTGCGTGCGAGGGGAGGAGCGCTAAAAAATCCCGCCTGTCCCCATACCATTGTTCAAGCTCTTCCGCCCCCAGACACACCCTAAATGACCAGCCAATCACAGTGTTAGAAAAACAATGGTGATCACGGCGCATTGTGAGCCAAATCTTACATGTAAAACATCCAATGTCTTGTTCTCATCCCTAAAACGAAGAAATTACTTCTTTGGGACTGAAAATCAATGTTAAAGTGCCTTCAGAATGGAATATTTGGCAGTGCAGAGTCCTCTCAAACCTTTCTGGTGGAAGAATTTTCCCTTCAACAGCCTCGAATAACATTGCGATCTGTGTGCTTTGCATTGAAAACGGATTGCGGATTTAAAACAGGTTCCTGGACTTAAGAAAACCAAAATGGTAATGTACAGTATTACTACAACGTTGAATCCAACTTTCGGAACGACTGGTAAGGCCACGGCCGATAAAATGACTGACAAAGTTGTTGGTAAACTCAAGCTTTCGCTTTAGCGTGAAGAATGAATTTCATGCTGTCACGCGAAGTACGTCTGCGAAAGTTTGAACATTTTTAGCTTTTAGATAGGTTTTTCTCCTCATGTTGAATTAAAATTTATTGGTACTGAACTTCCTGTGCCGTTTCTTTCCTTTGGTTCCCTTGATTTGGGAATTTAAGGTTTTAAATTGAACAGTATTTTGTACGCTTAATTTCTGAATAATTAATTTACGGCGACCTTCGCGGTTTGTTTGTTTACTTTATTCGCTTCGCTAAAATCTACATCAGTTTTTGAGTCTTATTCAGCTACTGCAGAACCCCTGAGAAAAAAACTTAGTGGGCACTAATTTAGCCTGGTTTAATTTAAAAACGATTTATCTCAAAATAACTGGCCTGTTTCTTTGTTATCTTTTTTATTTACACCCGGGGATTTACAACTTTCATCTTTCATTCGCTGCACTGTATTGTTTTGTCTGCGACAAAAGCCCTTGAATGAGCAAAATTTAATGACTAAGTTATTGCCTTCGAACTGTTCGGAAGACAAAACGGAGAAAACATGGGAAAATAAGAGCGAAAGGCGCTAGTAAAACAAGAAATCTGATGGCGAATTAGGGACGGGTCGCAGCATAGTTAACTATGGTCGCAGGCAATTTCATGTAGGTGAGGAGGGCCAAGGAGGCAACTTCGGAAACACACGAAGAGCTACAGGGAGCAGATGAGTCCTATTGGACCGTATTTCCAGTTAAATTCACCGAACAATTTTAGCGCGAATCGATCTGTTGTATTCAAATCACTGTACGTGACTGTGTTACATATTGGAAAAACATTCGAGGATCACATGTTTCAAAGTAACCAATTAGGTAGCCGCGTTCATATTTGAACGCCGGAACGGCTTGAACAATGGTATGGGGACAGGCGGGATTTTTTAGCGATCCTCCCCTCGCACGCAACTCGCGCTTCGCGCTCGCCACGTGCTCGCCTCGCTTTTGCCTCGCTTTCGCCTCTGTTCCCCTGAAATACGCAAAAATTTACGCCTGTTCTGCAGGCTATAGCGAATTAAAAAAATCATACAAAAGCAATTACACTGGTTCGCAAAAACGAGTTCATACATCAGTGATGCTCACCTTAGGTTCACTAAGACGTCACAGAAATAAACAGGGTGAAGTCACAGCTCTGGGATTCTTTGCAATTTCTGAAATGGCAATAAAATATCAAATTGAATCTTAAAACTTTGATTTTGAGCCCAACATTGAGGCGAGCAAATGCTTTACAACTAGGATAAAATCTGCACTGTCCATGACGAGGAGTCAGCTTCACCAAATTTCATGCACCAGAGTGGGGCATAAGGCTTCTAATGAAGCAAGTCATAGGTCTATAAATTACAGACAGGCAGCATAATGATCACAAAAAAGACAACAGGAAATCTGACTAAGTCAATGTTTTAGTGTACTGTGTCTTAAATCCAGAGACAAGGTACAGAGTAGGTTGCATTAACCTTGAACTGTAGATTGATAGTTTGTTTATCAATCTTAATTTATCACCTTTGACTGCCAAGATTGTGATTTCACATCGATCGGGTTATGCCTATTGGTAATCAATAATAATAATAGTAATAATAATAATAATAATAATAATAATAATAGGCAGTCACACACACTGTACTTTGAACTGAAATGAAGCTAAGCGCTGTTTATCTTTAATACAACACGACGAAGACGAGACCAAGGCTGATTCGAGTTCTTATTTCTTACGTAGAAGTTGTTGTCTTGAGGTTATTTCCCAAAGCCCTAAAGTAATAATCTTCCGAATAAATATATTCAACGTAATTACGGCGCTATAACGACGAGGAAGGAGAACGAGGAATACAAACTTAAATCTATTGAACAGTTGTTTCTGGGATTCTACCAACCTTAAAAACTCTTTCCGAGTCAACAGCCTTAAGCGGAGCGAGCTCCAGGCTCAATCAACTCTCCAAAATTTTTCACGTGTATTCGATACGACGACCAGTTTGGGTCAAAATCTCGTCTTTAACTTGAGTATCGCTTCAAACATCGGTATTTGACCATGCAGCGCATCTGTCCCCTTGTTCTAACACAGCAGTCTTTGGCTTCGTCACATATTTATACAAAAAATTTCCTTTCCATTGCAGCTACATAAACGAAGCAAGAAGTAGCGAGGGTGATGGCAAATTGAACTTGTGATGAATAATTAGCAGCATCAGCATGCGCCCTTGGAATGATTTGCAATTTAAATTTGTAAACACGATCAGAAGTTCAGCGACAGAATTTGAAAGCGCATTATAGAATTGGTCTCCCTTAGTCTAAAATTATGAATTATATTTTCTTTGTCGATAATAACAGTAAAGAATTTCCATAAAAATATATTCATGTGTGGGTCATATTTTAAAATGAGGGACTGATATGGAAGTACCTGACAAGGAAGATTTTTACAAGCCTTAAAGATATCTTCTCGTAAAGTCAAACCTGTGTAAATTGAACATTGTCTTTAATAGAACGTGTTTTATTTCGCGTCAAAAAGCATGATAACCATAGAGCGTGCAAACAAACCAAACTCATGCACCCACTGAGGGGTTGAATAGGACCCCCTAATTATTATTATTATTATTATTATTATTATTATTATTATTATTATTATTATTATTATTATTATTATTATTATTATATATTTTTGTAATGAAAACAATTTTTCTTTTCATTAGAATAGAGGTCTCACTTGAAGTCACTCCTGGCAAAGTGAAAACTTTCCGCTTTTTCGGCAGTGAGGTTTTCATCCATACGCGCCATCAAAGAATAAATTTCACCTTTTAATCATCGGTTCCAGGACAAAAGTCGTACTCAGAACGAAAGTTAACAGAAGAGAAGAAAAGGCCAGTGCGTCAAATTTCCCACAACAAACTCTACTTCACGATACAAAACGGCGAACAGCACAGATTTTATATGCTCCGAATGCATTCGCGGCTTTTCGCGGGGTTTCAAATAACCCATCAAGCGTTAGCGGTTTCCGGTGTAATAATATACAAGCAACAATTTCTGCATTCTGATTGGTTAAGAACATGTCAATTAATCCCAAATCAGTGCAAAAAAGTGTAATTGAGTGCAAAAAAGTGTAATTGAGTGCAAAAATGTGTAATTGAGTGCAAAAAAGTGTAATTAGTTTGAAAATGATTGACAGCTCCTACTTTGAGCTCGGACAAACAAGATGGCGGGCAAAAATTAAACGAAGATTGAAACTCTTTACCTTCATTTCAATACAATTACCTCATAACGAAGCAAAGTGCAAAGCTCAACAACAACTTCTAAACTAGTAAAAGTGAAGTAGATGTACACAAAAGCCGCGAGGTCAAAAACTTTAACACAAACTTCAGCTTGAGTGAATGGAAATATGCCGGCGTCGATCACGACTACATTAAAAATACCAGTTGAAGAGGTAAATTTTAAAATTCTTGAGCACCACGAAATAAAACGCGAAGAAGGACCCAACAAGACGTCCTAAGAACCGGCCACATCTTACGTTTTAAGACAAAAAGTGCAAGCATTCTACTTGTGTGAAAGAACTGAAATGGCGAGCTTAGAGATTAGAAAGGTCGTTCCTTAACAAAACCCGGTAAACGCTTCAGGAGGCAAATCTAACCTGTACAACGTCCAGTGAAGAAGCTGAAGTCAAGCAGCAACCAGGAGAGGTTAAAAAGATGTCCTTCAGAGCTAAGAAATTCCGTTCTTGGTAGATTTTAGCTTCGTTTCTCGGTATTTTGGACAAAGTAACTTGTACCACGGCCAGGTTCAATGGTTTCTTGCACACAGTTTCTCAACCACTCAAAAAACATTTGGCAAGAAAGCCGCATCAAAACCGCAGAGAGTTTTTCCTCTGCTTTGTGGTCAAGTTCTTCAATTCAACTGTGAGTAAAGACTGCTTTTAACTGTAAAAAGAAACTGCTCAGTTTTCATACATGACTTGGAGAGAGTGAATGAATTTTTACGCTTGAATTCACCTGTCAAATTTTCATCCAATAAAGTTGTCGTAGCTTGTTGCCTCCATTTGTCACGCAAAATGCTGAAGCGTGACAGAAATTGTTACTTGTATATTATTAACAAGTAATCAAATGATTTTCTCGTGCAATTTGGAATAAATAAGCACTCGTAAATTTTTCAAAGACTACAATTGCACTCGCCCGGGCTCGTGCAATTTTTGTAATCTTTGAAAATTACTCGTGCTTATTTATTCCAAATTGCACTCGAAATCATTTGATTACCTATACAAATGTGACGCAGCATACCCTCGCACGGTGTTGATTTGCATATAGGCAATAGTTCCCTCCCACCCCTGCCGAGTGTGGTTTTTGTCGAGCGGACGCGGTCGCTAAGCTTCGATTTTCAAATCTGGTATCTTCACCGTTGGCTATACGCATGATGCAGCAGCGAGAGAGGCAGATTTGAGCTGGTAAACGAGCGATCTTCTGGCCGTTGCGATGAGATTTGTGAACCAGCAACCGACGTTGTGAGCCAGCCAGTCTTGTGCTTTTTTTCTAGTGGGACACCACTACCAGCGCTAACTCACTGAAAACGCTTCAAAATGACCTCAAATACCGTGAAACAACAAAGAATACGACAGGAAAGCAAGGTAAGTCAGTTTTATTCACAGAACGTTAGATTTTACGTATTTAAAGCAAACCCGTAAAGTTCCCATATAAACCATTGTAAATCGCATCTTTGTAACACAACACCGCTCGAAGGCAAGAGTTACGTTCGCGTACGTTTCATTTACATTAAGTATTTCCTCTCATCTTGCGCTTGGGCCGCATGTGCATGTACAAATACACGCGATACTTTACTATTATCTAACTAGTAATTTCAATATGAAACTGAGTGCTGGCGAAGGGGTAAAAAGTTGTGGGATCCACACCTAGGCATTTATAGATTATGCTAGTAAAAGTGGCATATTATGCTAGTAGCATTGCTTTTTTTTGGCCAAATTATGCTAACATTATGCTCTTTTTTTCCAAATTATGCCACCGTTTTTTTAAATTATGCTCTTTGAAAAAATGCAAATAAGTCCAAAATATATATTTTTTAACTAGAAGCCGTTCGTCTACAGGAGAGAAACGCATCAAATCCACAATGAATTTCAGATAAACATGTGGTTCAGGTTAACACGCATGGCCGACGCCATATTGTAGCCTTGCCTAATGAGAGGTACTGGGTTCGACATGGCTAAAATGTGACTTCCGGTTTCGGTGCACCTCAGACCCGGGCTCAGTGCTTCACAGTGAACTACAAATGCTACTAGTTTAACTAAAACTTTAAGTATCGATTAAGGTCACCAAGTGCTTGGGACTAGAGACAAAAAATTATCAAATAATAGCATCAAAAATGATCTGATAATTATCAAAATGCTTAGGCTTGTCACGCGTTCCTCCCCACGTGGGAGGAGCGCGTGACAAGCCTAAGAGGCCACTTTTATTCGCGAGTCCTTTGATTTCACAGTTGAGTGGTTCGCAGATTTTGAATTATTTGCCTCCAGTCGGATGAAGAACTCGTGTGAAAGTACAGCGAGTCCTTTGATTTCACAGTTGAGAAATTCGCTTCAACGAACGATGCACATTTCAGTTTAATCACTTACAGCAAGCTATCTATCTTTTCCCATATTCTTCCGAAACCAGCAAGCTGTAGTCGGCAATTTACTCAACTGATACTAGTAGATCTATTTTGACCTCGCACTTCAGGACTTTTGGATGCACTAACTGGAAAGAAAACAACGTACGTGGAGAAGAACTTGATCGATATCTTGAGACTTCCATTCGCGAATCACAAGCAAATGAAGACATCAAGCAAATAAAAACATTTAGAAATACTTACCAGCCAAACACACATTGATCTCTTTCCGTTCGTGACCTCACAAAGATTACAAAAGCAAATAAAGACAGCAAATAGAAAATTTATGGCAACGTGTGGATCCCGGATTATATGTCACCATGTGATTTGTTCATGATTGTCGTTTCAACTATCCCGGATAATGCTCTACTGCGCAAGCTTCGAGTCTTA
>JAHPZR010051979.1:0-24172 GCA_019787425.1 Platygyra sinensis | reverse complement strand
CAACATACGAAGTTGGCGTTAGCAGGTCCAAAAATTTCCAAGAAATGTTTTGATAATTTATCAAATATGACGGTAGAGTCTTGTCACTTGAACACATGCCTGACTGAGGACAGTTAAAAACAGACTCAGTTCAAAACAGACTTAGTTTAAAATTCATATTGCTCTTTCTGTCACGAATGAAAACGTAAATACGCTGGCCGCTAGTTTTTTTGGAAAAATAATTTTTTTCCTGTTAAGTTTTCTTTTCTTTTTGACGCCCAACTTTTACATTCAGTCAAGACTGTAGTTTATGTAGTTTCTTGGCAAGTACTATTTTATTCCAAAGACGTTGCAGCAAAAATACATACTGGTTTTTGCACTTACGTTTTACCAGCATACTATGAAATTTTTTGATCGATCTTGATAGCAGGCGAAGCGCTCATTAGTTTGAATTGATGCCCACAAGTTTACGACAAAATGTACGGGTCTTGTGAAAGTGAAGTATGAAGTATTCAAGATAATTATATGACCTCAGAACGGCATTAAAATAGTGCTAAAAATACTACACATGGGGGGAAGAAACATAATCAAATAATAAATGAAGGACATTTTCAAACAGTGAATGAATATAACTTTACCTCTTGTATCCGGGATCAGGGAAGCGAACAAGACGAAAACAAGGCCAACAAATGCAAACGTCATTTTTACGACAGGTTGTCGAAAACTTTGTAAAAACGATTTCGTAGTGTCACGTTCCAGAGAGAACTTTTGGCCAGTGGTTCAATGATGATGTGAATCATGCATGAGCTAAGCTGTGACATCTGAAGTAATTTTAACTTGCTCTGTATTCAAATATGCTAGCTCCGTAGGGTAATTGCTTATTAATTATTACTGACTGCTGCAGCTAAAGAAGTCCCCTGTGTTGTGGTAGGAGCATTAAATTTTTTTTATTATTATTATTATCACGTACATATAAACTGGTGCTAGCTATTATCGTTACAGACTGTTATTAAACAATTATTGGATGAGGCTGAGCATGATATCATGAATTATCAAAACCGAGGTCTGTGTTATCTGCCGAAGCTGAAGGCTAGCTGAGGCAGATAACACAGACACGAGGTTTTGATAATTCATGATATCATGCGAAAACCGAATTCAATAATTGTTTTATTATACATTTTTCACATAATTCATCCTCAGAAACAAAAGCGAAGCGTTCAGCCATTTTGTTTCTGAGGAGAACACTCCAAGGGGCTTAGTAACCAGGCAGACGTTGAGCTTGACATGTTAAATGCAATATCTGCAGCAGATATTGCATTTATCATGTCAAGTTCACAAGCTATTGTGAATTGATTGAATGCTGTCGACCAATCAGATTTTTCATAGTGAGTCTGATGTATAATAAATGTCTTTAACAACGCTATAAAATCTTACACGTTCTTTTTATGGTTCCAAAAGAGAAATCCCTTGATAAAATTTTATCAAAAAACGATATTGCAAAGCAGGCATCTATATTATGAAGTATACAAGCTTTCGAAAAAATTCAGCGAAGGAAACACGAGAAAAATGTGGCCTTTCTTCATTGGCTGCTTTGAGACGACCACGCGCGGATGCGTATCAATGCCCTGTGGCATCCTTTGCGCTTTTGAGAGGGAAAGAATCGTGTTAATCTCGTATGTCCAACCTTAAAGCTATTTTTGGCAATATTGCGAACATTTCTGAAGATGAATTTAAAATTTAAACAAGACGATCTAAGATCGTAAGTCGGGCTTTAGCTACGACTGACATTTTATCATTTGTAGTACACAGCGGTCTCTTTCCAATTTTACCCGCCAGTCATTTAAGTTGCTTGATGAGTGTGGTCCTTATAATTTTGGACCATACGAAACAGAACTATCATAATAAGACAGTTATCAGGGGCGGATCTAGGGGGAGGGTGCAGGGGGTGCGCACCCCCCCTCCCTGAGATGCCATATTCTCTTTTAAAATGTGCTCACTTCACCAGTCAGTTACGCCATTCCTTCCTGATGGAAGTGGTGCATTCCCTCCTGAGAAAAATCCTGGATAGTTGTGCTATTCCTTAGAGATGCTCCCCCTCCTCAGAAAAATCCTGGATCCACCCCTGGTTACGTTATTACTCCTGAAGCCTGAAATTTTTTGACGTGTCTGTGCACATCTCTGAGTTCGTAACTGTCACCGAGAGAGTGCATAGTCTGGAAATACTGTACTCATGTACCTGAGGGACATTGCTTCTACCAGGTTCGTCCCTTGCATGAGAAACATTTTTTTTATAACTCCCATTATCAGTATGATACTGACACTTACATCTTTTATTGTCAGAATAAATGAAAAGTAATTTTGTGATCCAAAAGCCCTGCCTTTAGACATATTAATAACTGCATGTACTGATATCCCTCAATTATTGAATCACAATTATTTAGATTACCAGTGCAGCTTTCACTATATCACTGACGGTAATTCTGTTTGCATTGAATAAGCCTGCACTGTACACTGTGACAGGGTTGAAGACAGTAGTGATTATCTTTTCCATAATTTGTACCAGGTCTTTCTACAGCTATGCCCAGGCAGCTAGCAGCTATATACGCCTTTTATCTTTAGTAATGGGAAATCAAAGCAGTCAACCTCATAGCAACACATTATTTTCCAGCATCTTTACCTATTGAAAGTACATAATGTAAACCTTGATTACATGGTGCCTTGATTATTAGAACGGAATCTTTTTAAAGAATGATTATCGCAGTTAATTTTTTCAATTTAAGCAACTGGAAAGAAAAGGCCTGAAAAAATCAGAGCTTCAACGGAATTAGAACCCGTGACCTCCACGATACCGGTGCGATGCTCTACCAACTGAGCTATGAAGCCACACATTGGGAGCGAGGTCAATTTATTGAGTTCATATCTTCCGTCAGGAGTAAAATGATGTGAAGTATATTTGAAATAATTCATATTTAAACTGCTGTTGTAGAAGAAAGCTAAATGTACTTTAGTCACTGCATACATTTTGCTTTTCACTACTTGCGTAATTTAGTTTAAAAACAACAATAAAAAGCAAGTGACACCAACCCACGGTCTGACCAGTACCTTACACATGCGCCCAGCCATATCAACCGGGCAGTGACAGCTTGTTTACGTCTCTTCCTTGTGACTAGTAATAGTTCTCACTAAATCTGCCCCCGCTTCTATGTAAATTCCACTGCGTATAAAAAAACTATTATTTATTGTATGAACTGAAATTATTTTTTGTAAACTATATCACTCATACTGTTCAAGCTTTGGCATCTTATCATGAATATAATCCAAAGAATCAAGTAAGTTAACTAAACCAACACATTCTGTTTAACTCCATAATACACTTACGAAGTGCATTCTGGAAAAAAAAACTATCAAACCACTCTGCGGTTCTAGTTTGATACTGAAACAAACCATGCTTTTGTCTTGCTATACGAGGACTCTACGAGCAAATGTAACTCGAAAGCAGAACAGAACTCGAGATTTTTTTCCGAGGTGGAAACAGAAGCATCGCTTTACAGTCGCCATATATGCAAATTAGAGTCAAGCTTTTTGTCCTCAACGAAAACGCTGCAAAACATTTACATTTACATTTGGATCCCTCCGCAGTCCATGTATTATACTGACCGAGCTAGTACCCAGTACCCTCCTGGGCAAATGCGCGCGCATCAGTTTGAACTTTCTACGGAAGCGCTCGATTTCTACGGAAGGGTCGCACTCACTTTCAGAGAAGAAGGTCGTGATTGTTTCTACGGAAGAGCTACATTTCTACGGAACGAACACCTTTTTGTTAGAAGGTTCAAGTGATTGTTTTTATCGTAGAAGCACTCGACAGTACAGGGAACGATCGCAGCTTTTTAAGGAACAATCTTTCATTTCTGTACAGAACAGTTAGATTTACACGGAACACCACTATAGTTTTCAAAGAAGGATGGCATAATGTTAAAGAAATAGTTACATTTTTATAAGGAAGCGATGTCCCTTCTGGGCCACCGTAAAAACCTCTATAGCCCCAGCACGCCTTTTGGTAAATACGTGACACCTTTAGTTGACAGGGTTTGGCTCTGTAAAATGCCATCACAACTGACAATGAGACAAGTTGTGCGTCTAAAACTCGACGATGCCATTCAAGCTTCCAAGAACACATATTTTGTCTTTCCTTGGGGATTTTAGTGATAGAAAAAAGGACTTCAAGAGTAAGCTTCTTGAAAACTAATCAACGAATTTCAATTCAATTGCCTGTACCTTTTACAAAGCAAGAAACTTTCCATGATAACGATTGAGTGCGTGCTTTATTGGATATTTTTTTCATTGATATTATTGTATGCTCTATTGTCTGACACAGAAATTTCAGTGAAATATTCTGATGCAACAAACGCTTTTCTAGTGGTTGGAATGGATTTTAATTGTGTACGTAAGGGATTCTCAAAGAAAAATCCCGTTTATTTCAGTGGGAGAAACCAGTCGCGTGATGTGAAGGTGAACCGTTATCTTCTTCGATGTATGTATTTCCCTCCGCAGATAAGTATACGCTTTCGTTTTCTCTTTTCATGTCCTTGTTAGCTTTTCGCTTCGTTTCGCTACGCTTGCCCTTTGCCGCAATTTTACGCTTTAGTATAACTATTTCGTTGAGCAATTTTTTCCGTCCACAAATTAAATAACTTGTTGAATGGTGGGAGGGCGTGAAATTTTCTGAATAAAGAGTTACCAAGTTTGTTTGGACAAGCACATAATCATGAGTAAGTTAAAAAGTTTCTTTCTAAATACCAAATTACGTCAAGAATATATCTTCGTTCATGCAGGACCAGTTTACTTTAAGACAATCACTGAAATTTTTTAATTGGAGCTAATTTACTCGGGAGCAAATTTGTTGACATTCTTTACAGCTTGTCGTTTATTGCAGGATTGATTTCTGATGCTTTTCGAGTATGTTATAATATCAGAGCATTTCGCTTAAATTTTCAGACTTAAAGGCAGATTTAAGTTATAATTGCATTATGCGGTATTGTTTATTTGTCCTCATGTGTTCATAATTGTTCACATTTTCGTGAAATCAGAAATAACTCCTCGAATAGAATCAAGTGAACAAACTTGATTTGAACTCTGGCGAGAACATTGAAACTACCTCACTCCAAATACAATAAATCTAAGAGAACATTTTAATGTTATTAACAAATTTCTTAAAAGAAATTTGTCAATGCAGGCGGCGATATCTATCTTGATGCTGATTGGCTGAGCACGCCTGCATTAAGTTGGTTTCCTCCTTCAAACGGAGTTTGAAAAGCAATTTCTGAAACTTCTGAGTTTGATCTAAACACGGTTATTTCATCTTAACATGAATGAGAATCAACATGCAACAAAGCGCAGTCTTTTGGTGGAAAAGCAAACGGATTTTTACCCCGGTTTCGGGTACGGGTACGGACGGGTACGGGTAGGATTACCCGTACCCGTTCTCGGCTACATGGGAAACCAATCAAACTTAAGATACACCGGGTGACACCAGGTACGATCTGCGCAATGCAAGGGCTATATCTAGTTTCGTATGTCATCTGAACTTCGTCTGAAATTGGCCGAAAAATATTTTTCTGTAAGATTTAATTGCCTTTTTTTTCTTACATATACTAGAAATATGTCTTCGACTCAAAAACTGGGGATGAAGCCTCGTTTACTTCTATCAGAAGGTTTTAATCAAGAAGTATTTTTTCAAGTCAACAGAAAGTATTTAATTTGAATTTAGGTATTTTTCATTGTGGTTTATGGCCTATTGCATTTTAAATGTATTTGAAACTAAACTTTGGCTAAGAGACTACACCTCAGTCATCGCGTGTTTTGGAAAGCAGCGCGTTATTTGACAGGCAAAAATTTCTCAACATTTGTACCTCAAGAAAGCATTTTCGTAGTCCCAAAATTCTTCAAATCAGAGAACAAGTGTTTATGCAAAAATCTGGATACAATTTTAGTCTAATAAGCTAAGTTTAAGACCATAAAAACGTCCGTTTCTCCATTTTTACCCGGAGCGAAATCACGGGTAGACCACTGATTACCCCGGGAAAACGTGTAGCTTTTACGGGAAGGACGCGATCACGTCATCATTTAATGAATTCAAAATGGCCCTAGCCGTATCCGTGCGTGAAAATCGGGGTATCTTAAGGTCACTATGCACCTTCAGATCGATAATTTTCTTCAAATCTGGATTTTTGAGTCAAAATATTGGTCGAAGTGTGATCTTTAATTTTTTTTAAAAAAATTTTTGAAAAAGACTGAATTTTGGCGGAGAAATCGCAGTTTCACATTTACGCCGGAAATAAAAGTTTACCCCCTGATTGACAGCCCTCTGATGTTATGCAATCAACCAAGACGACTTTCGCGGGATTAGAACTGGCTACTAGGTTGATTAGCCACCACGCAAGCGTCTTCCTTGGTGTAATATTTTAGGTATGAATAAACCTAGACCATGGAAACGTCCGTGGACCAGTTTGAAAAAGCGAAAGAAGCGAACCAAAAACGAAAATACAGTAATGAACGAACAAGCGAAAGTTGCCCGAAAGTTGAAGCTACGGCTATCTGGGGTCAAGCCTGCAAAAGATCGAGTCAAGAGTTTTAATTGACAAAGGCGCTTTAATGATAGAACATGTTCTTTCTGGCTGGCTTGCCTCTTCTTATCCAATCTGACGTGCTTTTTTCCAACATATCAGCTGAAGAGTTTCCGTGGAATCTGTCATAAATAATCGAAAAAGTTCTTGTCAATGCGCCTGAAGGAATGGCTCGACGGACGTTTGTTCGCTTTGACAGGTAACGCTCCAAAGGTGATTCGCGCGCTCGCATTTAGGAGTTGTGAAAAATTCGACAATTCAATTTTTTTCAAAATCTGCAGCATAGTCTGATAGCCAGTCCTATAAGCTTTAATTTGATATAGGGGTTTAGACATATATAGTTTAAACCGGACGCGCTACATCGCTTGCACGCGAGACACCCATGAAGGTGCATAGTAACCTTAAGGTGCCTATATTTTGATTCGCAGCCTGAAAAACGTTTGAGTGGGGACAGCTGGTGTTGCACGAAACAGAATTACAGAACTTCATGGCCGCCAGACTGAAAGTTAATTTCTTCGTTTTGCTTCCCATCGCCTTATTTAATAGCATTACAGCTCACCATATCAGCGTAAAACAGCGTAAATTGTGTTGGTACGTGAAGTTTTTGCGTTGGATGGGACAGTTTTGGATTCAAGAAGTTATTATAGTCATTAGATCTCATTAGAGCTCGTTTGGACACTTGTTTACGTCTTTCATCGATCGAAGAAGTAGTTCACGCCATTGCAAGCGTCGCAAAGCAGGTGAATAAAATTGGATTGCTTAAAGTTTTGTTTATACAGAAATTGCTTTGGGTGAATCGAACCAAGTTGCTGTGTTTTGCTTACTATTATAGTAGGCTTTCCCCGTGCTACTGCTAGCCTGTTAAATAATCACAACCGGCAAACCTGTTTACGTGACGGCAAGACCTTGAAAGTTGTCCTTTGTACAAAATTTTGCCCTTTATGTGATAAACAAGTAATCGCAAGAGCTCTCGGGCAATTAAGGATTAATTTCACTTGTATTTTCAAAGTTTTCCAAATCGCCCTCGTCGCTTCGCGACTCGGGAAATTTTGAGAAAACTTTGAAAATACTCGTGAAACTAATCCTTTATTGCCCTCGGCCCCATGCGATTGCATATACAAAACTACCAAAAAGTATTTAAACAAAGGGCTTAAGGTGGCCGAACACAGTTTTCAAGTGCCTATGCCTAATTTACCATAACTTTTAAACTATTTATGCTTTGGCGCCCTTTTTTTGCAATAGTCAAGGTTAACCACAGAAATATTTGTTCTCGCATTTTGACTAGGGTGGGTGCTGTTGCCATGGCAACGGGGCTGGTTAAAAACAAGGCTCAAATAATGGTTTTTGTTTAAATAACAAAAATCCAGTCGTTAGATCGTTTCCATATTTTGCACACTAAGAATTGACATTAAATCCCTTCTGTCAACATGGTTCTAGTAAGATTTTGACACAGGCGATTTTGGTAATTCGTCGTTAATCGTTTTCTGTATTATTAAAAATTCCAAAGGCAAAATTCAGATACTTTTTGGTAGATCATTCACGTGGTCTCTGATCTATTTTTCTGCCAAATGTCTTGAAATTCTAACGACTGGATCGTTAGAAATCGGCATGTTTCTGCTTAAGCAATCGGTCTCAATTTTTCGAGCAACTGCGCATGCGTTGCATTTAACTGGGTTCTTTCAGTAACAAACAAAAGCTGAAAATTGCTGGGTTCTTTGCATCGTTACCTTTTCTAACATATCTTTGTAATAAAAGACTAAAGCCATCAATACACTGCGTTCAATTATAGAGAAAAATAACACAGATAGTGTGGGTGTCGAGTAAATAAAATGATCGCTTTGTTGACGGCATGTTTGTTCTTTGAAATCCTTGTGCACGTGCTGAATTGCATCAGCAAAAGCACGCGCGAAAACTGTGTTCGGCCACCTTAATTTATTTTGCATGCCAGTATATTTAAAAGCAAACGTTTGCTTCTTTTTTTCCTCAGTTTAGTCTGAACTGGGGAAACAACAAGGATATAACAAAGAAAAATATATACGATAGAATATATGTGAAATTAAAAGTTTTGTTGAAAAAGTGCTTATTTTCCTAATATAAAAGGAATAGAGACGTTTCGGGAATAACCCCTTCGTCAGTCGATAAAAAAACAAACGTTAAAGTTTACGAGCAAAAACTGTTAACGTACGCGCGTGCTATGGCGTTGATGCACCTGACAAATACTGCGCGCGCACGTTGTCTCTATTCTGAAGATGTACTAGAGAAACTTGAAATCAATGTTCAAGCCCCCGGGGGCTAGTGTGCCCAGCTTGAAAATGAGTCGCCTTTCCACGCGTTGCCGTGTTGGCGCTCCTCCCTTCACTTGCCTCACCACAGACACTCGCATGTCATGGACTTGGTTGTGGTCAGGGAGATTGAAATGTTCGGCCACAGGGAACCCACCTCCCTGGTAGCAGGGGTTCTGTTTAAAGCCCTCCACTGAACGAAGGTGTTCCCCAATACGATCCGAAAGCCTTCGACCGGTTTCGCCAATGTATAGTTTGTGACAGCGCTGGCACTTGATAACGTAGACTACACCAGCCGCAGTACAGTCGAACCGTCCCTTTAACCGAACATCTCCGCTGGCGTAGCTGACCATTGTCGTCCTTCCTGTGAAGTCGCATGTGCGGCACCGGGATCTGTGACAAGGAAAGGTTCCCGCTGGTGTGGCTTGGGTATCGTCAGCGCGAGACGACCAAGTACTATGAACCAGGATGTCTCGGAGACTTGTATCCCGCCGATAAACACACAAAGGCTTGGTGTTGAAAATTTCCTTTGTAGTTGGGTCATCGGTCAGAATACGGAAGTTCTTGAGAAGAATTTTCTTGACTTCCTGGTTCTTTGGGTGGTAAGTGAGGACTAACGGTACTTTGTCGGCACGTCGCGTTCTGTCCCCTCGTTCGGAATTGTCGAGTGCTCTTTCACGGTTGATCCCCTGGGTTCGCCTTTGGCTGTTGGTAACGACACTACGAGGATATCCTCTGTTCTCAAAGAACGATGCCATTTCCTTGGATTTAGCCACATACACATCATCGTCTGAGCAGATCCTTCGAAGACGGAGAAACTGACTGTATGGAATGGCTTTCTTGCAGTGAGGAGGATGGGATGAGCTGTAGTTAAGGTAGCTGTGGGTATCGGTGGGCTTGTAGTGTATCGTCGTAGTTATCCTGGCGTCGGATATGGTAAGGCAGAGGTCCAGAAAAGAAAGCGAAGACTCGCTGATCTCAAAGGTGTATTTGAGAGAAGGATGGTAAGCGGAACAAAATTCTATAAAGTCTTCGAGATCTTGTCGTGTGTCAGAGGATGCTCCAAGTACGTCATCAATATAGCGTTTGTAGAGTTGAGGCTTGTTTCGAATTCCCTGGTAATCTTCAAGCATTTTCCTCTCAACATAGCCTTATACGATAGAATATACCAGCTCGCTTTGTTCGATATTAAGATAATTTCAACAAATGGTAAAAGCATGACAGCATGACAAATTTGTATGGGCATGACAAAACCACCTGCTCAAGCTAAGTGCTAGTTAGAACGTTCACTCTGTGGTGTGTTAAAGGCTCATGTCTGCATAATTCATTTACCTGTGCACTGGCATAGCCTGCGTCACAGACAGACAAAACCGCTGGTATAGGACTATACCGGGGATTTCGTGACACGTCCGGCTGCAACGCAGGCTATTTTGGCACAGACCCAGTTTTTAATTTTTTATGAACCAAGAAATTTACCTAGATTCGCATGCAAATAGCCGTAAGGTCATCAACCGCGTAAATAACTCGTACGGTCCAAAAAAAAAAAATTAACTGTCGGCAGCGTCGGTAAAATGCACCGAAATCTTCTGAAAATTTTGGTCATCCGTTATTCTGCCACGTACTAACGAGAGCATGTGCCATTACTAAAGTACATCTGATCATGAGTGGGGTTTTTGAGAGATAACATTAATGAGAAGCGAAAAATTGAAAGTATCTTGATCTGGAGAGATGCACCGAACCGTGAAACTTCCCTTTAACGTTTTAATGCAGTGACTTATTTTTATCTTATTTTACCTCAGACATTTAATTAATATTTTTCCATCAACACATTTTGGTGCAGTTTAGTTTGCGTAACTGTACAAACAGAGTGATAGCAAAAGACAACTGGCAAATATTTCATTAGCTTAATTTTAAATTGAAATTCGAGTGTTTTAGCAAATGACCGAACTGGTTCTCCAAAACTCGACGTATAATTCATTCGGTCGACTAAACGTCCCTAAACTGTTATTATTAAGAAAACAGTATTTTCAAATTTCGCCGCCGGCTGCATCGGCTGCCTTCAAATAAATCCTAAATAAGTGGTTTCTTTTTCTGCTCGTTGAAACTTTCAACCATTCAATGGTTAAAAAATTTTTAAAGCATCGACTGCTGCAACTGCAGTCTTTGACAGGTGCAATGATAAAAGGAAAGCGCTGAAATGCAAATGCTATGAAAGACACAGATTAAATCCCATGGAAATAACTCTAAAAGAGTGTTAGATTCAAACTAGAGTTATTGGAGAGTCTGAAAATTACCATTCTATGCCAGAATTCCAGTTTCTTTCTAATGCGGTAATTTCCTTTGTGATAACATTGAAAAAGGCCATATACGTGGTTAGCAATCTACAGCTTTACTTTGTGAAAGTTTCGCTGTCACGATTTTTAAAATGCCTTGTTTTGTACTCAGATAATTTGCAAAATCTTTTATAACGTTTAAGGCTTTTCTCGAGTATATACCGGTGTTTTTCCTTGCACATAGGCAATTTTAAGTTAGACAGGTGACTATTGTGAGCATTCATGATCTGCGTAACTGAAGTGTTGGCTGAACAATTATTTTTCCGACCGCGGCCAAGCTATATATATTTAAGTCTCATCTGAGCGCCTTACGTGGAATTGAGTCAGTCAAGGATGCTAAAAATTGTCGTTCATCCTTTTACAACAAATCACGTTGCACTAAAACAAAAATATTCTTGAACATTGACTGACGACAACCTTACCTTGCGCCTCCGGGATCAAGGAAGCCAACAAGACGAAAACAAGACAGAAAGATACAACGAGCATCTCTAAGGTGGACTGATGAAACCTTTAAAACGACTTTAAAATGTTGCATTCACGCGAGAAGCTGAAACGTCCGGTTCAACTTTGGAAACTAAGATTAGCTAAACTTAGGCACTAAAACATCTGTCTGGGTCAGTTTTGACTCAGACAGACATGTCAATTTGTTCTTTTAACAAACCACCAGTTCCAGAAATAAGCGTCATGTTAATCATTGGTGGATGCGGCAAGTAAAGAGTTTCTCTAAACTGTGGTTGGTTGATGAATTGTTTTTTTTTTTTATTATTATTTGAATGGTAAACGATGCTATGATGTTAGCATATTGTTATGACATTTTGTCTGTACTCTAAATAAGATATTCATGGAATGTAGATATTCGTCTCCCACCGCTGTGCCCCAGGCTCGGTTCTCGGACGCAGCGTCACATGTCGGTTGAGATTTTTGTTGGTTCTTGCCGCGCTATGAGAGTTTTTCTCTGTGCTCTCCGGTTTTCCTTCCTCCACAAAACTCAACATCTCCAAATTCCAATTCGATTCGGAAATAAGGACCACAGGTTTGAGACATGCGCCGAACCGTGAAGCCTCCACTTTAAACGTTTAATACAGTGACTTATTTTATCTTATTTCACCTCAGACAGTTAATTAACATTTTTCCAATAACAATTTTGGTTTAGTTTGCCAAACTGTACGAAAAACCAAAAGGGTGATAGCAAAAGAAAACTGGCGATTATTTTACTGACTTAGTTTTAAATTCAAATTCAGGTGTTTTTTCAAATGACCGAAATTTCTCCAAGACCCGACATTTATTTCATCTGGTCGAGTTAGCGCCCCTATACTGTTATAATTAAGAAAGCAGTATTTTCTCGTCGCCGGCTGCATCGGTTGCCTTCAAATAAATCCTAAATAAATGATTTGTTTTTGTGCTCGTTAAGGGGAGAGAAACTTAACTACAAGTCTGTTGCTAAGGAAATCTCAAAACCTCCTTTTTTTGGCTCCTAAGTCCAGTGGGCATCATAGTTTACCGTCTTTGTTCGATTCAGGTTTCTTTAAATGGTTCGAACAACGCCCATATTTGGTATGTCACGTGACCACAATAAAAAACGTCTAAAAGCTCGGACTGAGTGGATCGTTTTCGAAATATAACAATACATTTTGCCAAACACGGCATTATCTACAACTTGCAGTATGCGTTTGAGGAAATGTACAGAACTACAGAACTACAGAACTACAGAACTACAGAACTACAGAACTACAGAACTACAGAACTACAGAACTACAGAACTACAGAACTACAGAACTACAGAACTACAGAACTACAGAACTACAGAACTACAGAACTACAGAACTACAGAACTACAGAACTACAGAACTACAAGAACTACAGAACTACAGAACTACAGAACTACAGAACTACAGAACTACAGAACTACAGAACTACAGAACTACAGAACTACAGAACTACAGAACTACAGAACTACAGAACTACAGAACTACAGAACTACAGAACTACAGAACTACAGAACTACAGAACTACAGAACTACAGAACTACAGAACTACAGAACTACAGAACTACAGATCTACAGAACTACAGAACTACAGAACTACAGAACTACAGAACTACAGAACTACAGAACTACAGAACTACAGAACTACAGAACTACAGAACTACAGAACTACAGAACTACAGAACTACAGGAACTACAGAACTACAGAACTACAGAACTACAGAACTACAGAACTACAGAACTACAGAACTACATGAACTACAGAACTACAGAACTACAGAACTACAGAACTACAGAACTACAGAACTACAGAACTACAGAACTACAGAACTACAGAACTACAGAACTACAGAACTACAGAACTACAGAACTACAGAACTACAGAACTACAGAACTACAGAACTACAGAACTACAGAACTACAGAACTACAGAACTACAGAACTACAGAACTACAGAACTACAGAACTACAGAACTACAGAACTACAGAACTACAGAACTACAGAACTACAGAACTACAGAACTACAGAACTACAGAACTACAGAACTACAGAACTACAGAACTACAGAACTACAGAACTACAGAACTACAGAACTACAGAACTACAGAACTACAGAACTACAGAACTACAGAACTACAGAACTACAGAACTACAGAACTACAGAACTACAGAACTACAGAACTACAGAACTACAGAACTACAGAACTACAGAACTACAGAACTACACAACTACACAACTACAGAACTACACAACTACACAACTACACAACTACACAACCACACAACTACACAACTACACAACTACACAACTACACAACTACACAACTACACAACTACACAACTACACAACTACAGAACTACAGAACTACACAACTACACAACTACACAACTACAGAACTACAGAACTACAGAACTACAGAACTACAGAACTACAGAACTACAGAACTACAGAACTACAGAACTACACAAACTACACAACTACACAACTACACAACTACACAACTACACAACTACACAACTACACAACTACACAACTACACAACTACACAACTACACAACTACACAACTACACAAACTACACAACTACACAACTACACAACTACACAACTACACAACTACACAACTACACAACTACACAACTACACAACTACACAACTACAAACTACACAACTACACAACTACAGAACTACACAACTACACAACTACACAACTACACAACTACAACTACACAACTACACAACTACAGAACTACACAACTACACAACTACAGAACTACAGAACTACAGAACTACAGAACTACAGAACTACAGAACTACAGAACTACAGAACTACAGAACTACAGAACTACAGAACTACAGAACTACAGAACTACAGAACTACAGAACTACAGAACTACAGAACTACAGAACTACAGAACTACAGAACTACAGAACTACAGAACTACAGAACTACAGAACTACAGAACTACAGAACTACAGAACTACAGAACTACAGAACTACAGAACTACAGAACTACAGAACTACAGAACTACAGAACTACAGAACTACAGAACTACAGAACTACAGAACTACAGAACTACAGAACTACAGAACTACAGAACTACAGAACTACAGAACTACAGAACTACAGAACTACAGAACTACAGAACTACAGAACTACAGAACTACAGAACTACAGAACTACAGAACTACAGAACTACAGAACTACAGAACTACAGAACTACAGAACTACAGAACTACAGAACTTGAGAACTACAGAACTACAGAACTACAGAACTACAGAACTACAGAACTACAGAACTACAGAACTACAGAACTACAGAACTACAGAACTACAACTACTAGAACTACGGGAACTAGAGAACTACGGGAACTAAAGAACTACGTGAAGTACAGAACTCAGATCTACAACAACTACAGAGCTACAGAACTACAGCATTTACAGAACTACTGAACTACAAGAACTACAAGAACTACAAGAACTACGGGAACTACAGAACTATAGAACTATAGAACTATAGAACTATAGAACTATAGAACTATAGAACTATAGAACTATAGAACTATAGAACTATAGAACTATAGAACTATAGAACTATAGAACTATAGAACTATAGAACTATAGAACTATAGAACTACAAAACTACAGGAACTACAAAACTACAGGAACTACAAGACTACAAGAACCACAAAACTACAGGAACTACAGGAACTAGAGGAACTACAGGAACTATAAGAACTACAGGTAGTGAGGGAGTATTGATGACGACTTGAGGGGTAGTATATTCGTGACGGTTATCATGGACCTATTACCCATGCCTTAACATGCTTGAGATTGATCCTATCTTCCGGAAAAAGGTCGTGGAATTAATTGGAACGGTCGCATCCCCGTGAAAATTTCCATTCGGGATTTGTCGCGTCCCATCTACTACAACTGTCGACCAACCGGTTTTTCTGTGTAAATGGTAACAACCAACGTTATAAGTTTGCAACATGTAGGCATGTTGCATGTAAAATTCATGACCGTTAAACTACAACAGGATAGCTCAAAGCTAACACTAGGGCAATTACTGGTTTAGAGAGTAGCTGGAATCCGGCTTGGCATACAATAATACGGGCTTCAGACTTTGCAGCCTACCTGTAGGACAATATAACACTCTTTTCAACAAAATTCTTAGATTTATTTCCATAATTTTATTCTGTTGTATTCTTACCGCATAGCATCTGTATTACAGATCCGTTTCCCCCGCTTTTTTATCATTGCACCTGTCGAAGACTGCAATTACAGCAGCCTCGAAAGCTTGTAAAGCTGTCAGTACTGAAAAAGTTTTAACCGGTGAATGGGCTTAAAGTTTTTCATCTCTCAAAAAAGTGAAAAATGATATTTCAAAGAATTTAATGCTCCTTACTTAACGTGAAGCAAACTCGAGCGTTTGACTAATACAACAGAAATCTTTTTACTCAAGGTTTATTTTAAGGCAGCAGATGCAGTCGGTGGCGAAATTTGAAAATACTGTTTTCTCAATGATAACAGTTTAGGGACATTAAGTAACCAAATCAATAAAATGTCGGGTTTTTTTGGGTAGATATCCGTCATTTGCAAAAACCGGCACTTAAGAATTTTTGAATGCAGTTAATTTGTAGATATGAAAATTAAAGAAAGACTGTCCAATATATATTCTTCCATAAAACTAAGCTGATGATGTAACTACCTATTTTCTTTTCCTAGGCAAACTAAATCCGGAACAATATGCTGTTGCTTGTGTTTTTGTTTTTCGGCAAAAGAGAAAACAGTGTGTTCTTGTTAACGTCCACAAGTTTGAATAACTGACAACACTTTTGGGTAGCTCAAACCGTCGACCTAGCCTATGCATTTAATCTTTTATATTACATTTTGTGCTTTTAAAAGTTTGCGTTATTAATTTCCGGCCGGCATTATCAACTACTCGTCCGTGTGTGTGTTATTGTGTTTTTAGCTAACGCGAAACATCTGTTCTATTTTCTTTCTCGGGTCATCTTGAGAGACTTGAGAGTCTCTATACGTTCTTATCTTTATTAAAAATATTACCATGCAATGAGGTTTTTTTGCCCACTTTATTTTTGCCATTATTGCTTCAATGTTCTTCGAAAATCATCTTAAATGCCTGCTTTAAAACGACGCCGTTAGAGTTAGAAAATTACTCAACCGCCTTATTTCTCTCTTTAAAGTAAATATTCACCACCTTAGCATAAATGTGTAGCAAAACGCTGAATTTCCGGGCAAGAACAGCCCTACCTGATTCAGTTTTAAGTCGGAATTAGGGACAATAAAGTAAATAACGGGTCTTCCAGCACTGCGTGAAATGAGCAATTTCGTGGAATTTACGGGACCGTGGTATTCCACGACACTCGGCGAATCGTAGATCGGAACGCGACGTGTCAGGGAACGTGAAGTGTCATGGGGTGTCATGTTCCTGACACCTATGTCGCGGCGTGTCAGTAAAAATCATGGTCTGGGTACGTCAAGTGTGGCGTGTCAAGGAAAATAAGGGCATTGATACTTAACGACACCTTTTAAGTGAATCGGCCAAACTGCTTCATTTCTAAAGCTCATTTTGGACAGCAGAACTGGAATCTGGGGACGCATTTACGTTTGTTTGTTTCAAATTTTACTTTTGACAAGATGCGCATACTTGTCTACACTGTTAGCTCTTTGGCTGGTCTCGATCTCGTAGAGGTGTTTACATGCATCTTTACGCTCGCTTAATCATATACGTACTCCCAGAGTATGATGATGGCGATCCCTTTGTTACAAGAATTTCAAACTTTACGCCAAGGGATGTAAATTTCTGTAAAGGAACCTGAAAGGTCATGTTATGATTTTACTGCCTTTCGACAACTTGCCTTGCCACAAGTCGACTTTCATATAAACAGCCACGAAGTTGTGTTAAACGAGCGTGACGACTCGCGAAGTCGCGAGAAACTCAAGTGACTAACAGAACACCGCGGAAATGGACATTGAAGAAGTCTGTTCGATAACCTGTAACGCTTTTAAATAATTTGATTTTTCCTCGAGGTTAGTTTTGAAACGAAATTGACTTTAAATGTGTTAATAAAAATTATGGAACTTAAGCACGCACGTTTTTTGAGACTCGGACGGCAACCGGAAGGGAACATTTCGCGTGCCAGGACCGTATTGTCCGCTAGATTTTATACTCTTGGCCGGGTTGTTCAAAGCCCGATTAAGCTAACCCAGGGTTAGCGAGAATTTTTATTTCAGTTTTGTAACTCTTTGGTGAGGTGTTCTGTTTATATTGTTTAGCCTTCAGTTTTGACCTGTAGTAATCTCAAACTACACCAAACGTTAGAGGCGAAAAACATTTTTAAATAAGAAAACGTAATGCTTCAGTTAACGTTTAACCCTGGTTAACGTTAACGGCTTCGAACAACCGGCCCTTATCTCTAATGGAGAAAAGATAGTGAGCAGTGTGAATGTGGTTGTGTGAGGGCAAGTTAAAAAGAAAAAGCATAGCTCACTTAGCTCCCTAATGTGTTTCTAAACGACTTGCAATTTGCGAACCTACAGAATCCGAGTGCCCGACCTTCAACGAGCGCCGTTCAGCGGCTTTCCGAATTAGATACCAGGTTCTCTCGGTTCTCGCGCCATTTTCTGGCGTCTCTTTGAAAGGTGTGAAATGTCGTGTACCCTGGAGCTTGTATCGATCTCTTGATCCTTTTTCACTGTTTAAAAACTCTACTTTGGCGGATAGAATTCAGTTCACCTTCACTTCTTCTCTGTGCACGATTTCAAGCAGTTTTTGGTGGCATGCATCCGGTGAAAACATCGATTCATACGGAGGTACGAATCAACAAACAACTACAATTGCAACAGGTAAGCCATTGTTGTCTTCGCGTGTGTCTTGTACGTAGAAGTGAGTTAAGCTTAAGTTTCTAGGGTAAAGTTCAGTTGTAAAGTTTGCTTAAGATGTATGGAATTGCCTCTGGTTGTAAGCAGAGGCTACCTCAAAGACATTGAGCATTGAATTCACTCTCACAAATTTTGGGTTTTGGTCCTGAGCCACATCCTCTGACATTCAGTGCCTTCTCAGGCATGAACAGTCCTTGTCAGACAACAGTTTGATTCAAGATCTGTTTTGACTGATGGAAGTTAATGTAACCTTGATTTCAAAAGACACAGCAATGGCCATGATGGTGAATTAAACTGTTAAATCAAACTAGAATGTAAAATTTACTGATTGATTTATTATTATGATATTTCCTTAGTACTGCAAGCTTGATTTGATGTTTTCCCAATATGGATTTACACATAAACTTAGCTAACTTTTATGCATATTGTATTTTATCCATAGCCTAAGATAAAGTAAAATTGGTAGTGCTTCATGTAAAATCCTTGGCATACTGGCTTGAAGAAAAAATCAAGAAAATCTGTGAAGTAGAACCCTGGCTTACGAGACACATGTATGTATTTATGACTATTTAAGGGGCCATGGGGACATTTTAAGATTAACTTTTGTAAGAACTATTAAAAAATTATATTGGCAAATAAATTTTGCCATTTGTATATACAGTATTTTCATGTATATAATGTAAACAAGGTGATCTGCAGATCTTTTTTCAGAGTGCTAAATAGTAAACTAGAGGGTGATTATAACAGATGACGAACTGAGCAATTGTAGATTTGACTTGGCATTTTATTGTGATTTAGTCTCATAGTACACAACTTGTGTGCAGCACTCGTCAGGTAAAATTGCCAAATGCCAATTGTGTAGTTCCAGAAAATATCCACACCTCTCCCACAGAAGGGATTTTTTTATAAGATCCCCCCCCCCCACCTCTCTGGAAATTCCAATAAAGCTTCACACATTTCTGTAAATTTTTGGGTCTTACAGAACCCTCCACCCCCCAGCAAATTCCAATCCCTTCTGTGGGGGGAGTATGGATATTTTCTGGATGTGCACATTTACATTATTACACTGGTTTGAAAGACACATTCAATCATTGGAAATATGATAGCTACAATACATAAATGCTTTTACAAAACAGCAGAAAGTTGGAAATTATAGATAAATGCTGTTATTTTTGTGTGACAAGAGGACCTTTAAAGGGAACCTCCACTCTTACAACAAGTTAGCTTTGAATTGTTTGAATTAATTAATAAACGTCAAATTTTACTGGACAAGTTTAAAATAGCATTCAAGAGTAACAAAAATCGAGTTAAGATTATTGCTGAGTTTCGCATTTAAATTACCCATGCACTGCCATATTGGATTTTGTGACGTCGTGTGGTTGCCTCTATTGTTAGGAAGTAAAGCATCTTTTGTGTGAAACAATTGGGCAACCATATGATGTCATGTAATCGAAGATGGCAGCACGCAGGAAATTAAAGCAAATATAGGTGATAGGTAAACCCTATTTTGCCTGACACTGATATCTCATCGCTGGACTTTCAACCAAAATTTGAAATGAGACAGTATTTCCTACAATTAAATGTTCATTTGCTTTAAGAGTGGAGGTTTCCTTTAACAGTTAAAATTTAGAATTTGTCAGGAAGAATTTGTTAGCATGTCTACTTGATGTTATCAGCTCGTTGTTTGTTCAGAGAGGTTAACTCAGGTTTACAAAGGTACTTCTTCCAGAGGCAGAGGTTACATTGATTTGAAGCAGGTTTATGTTGGGCGGCTTGTTTTAAAAACTTTCAAGTAACTTTGAACTTCGACTTATTGTCAAAGTCACTTGGAAGTTGCCCCATGCAGCCCGGCTTCAAATCGATGTAACCTATACACATGTACCTCTGGGAGAAGTATTTTATTATTTGTAAACCTGAGTTAGCCTCTCTGAACGAACAGAATGAACTGATTCAGGGCTCAAAGTTTAGTTTTGGCTTTGGGAGCACTTGTACGGCCAGGTGTAAATTTTAAGGGGCACTGCCAAAATTTTAGGTGCAGAGTTAAAAATTTTAGGTGCACAGCTTGGAGCACCTACTACCAAAGAATACTTAACGTTCCAAAAAGAGCAACTAGGGCTTCTTGATGCAATATTGGCGTATTCTAGCAGTATTGAACACAACAAAAACAAATAAAAGAATCAGGATATTTCACACATTTTAATAAGCTTGTAGATATTAACTACTGAAGTCGCTTCATTGAGTATCCTCACTATCCAATTGCTTCTTGTTGCCTCATCAGGGCAATTCTTGATTTTGTCGACATCTAGGTATTCATTAGAACTAGCACAAAGTTTGCTCTTTTTGCTAGCTTTCAGGCCATAGAATTTCTGGACTGGCCCATTCCAAAAATGCTGGAACATTTTTGTATGTCAGACAAGTGAAAACAAAGCATTCTTTACAAAACATGTCACAGCATTCTGTAACTTTTGTTTGCGAAGCTTCTCTTGTAACATTGCCAGCTTCAGTTGATTACAAAGCTGTTTCTGTAGACCTATTCTGTTTTTATATTTACCTACTTTTATTTATCTGTAGGTTTTAGTGTGCATTTTCTTTTCCTTTCACTGGTTATCCTGGCTAGCCTCGATTAGCGCTGCTACCTGCAGAGCCATGGGATTAGGCTTATTGTTGTTGTTGTATTTCAATAGCAACAGAGTTTATTTATAATTTCCAGGTTTCCTTTATTTAGAAAAAGTGTTCATACATGTATTTCCAATGGTTGCTTGTGTATTTGAAATCAGCGTATTCACTGTAATGATGTAAATTTGCATTTGGTAATTTTATCTGATGAGTGCTGCACACAAGTTGTGTAACACAAAACTAAATAGTAGTAAAATGCCAAGTCAAATCTACATTTGCCCATTTAATCACAGTGTATGTTTGCTTGTGCTTGTTTTACCGACAGTAGTATTTACCTAATATCTGCTTTGAATTTACAAAAACACAAAAAGCTGCACAGTATAAGAACTGAAACAAGAAATGTCAGTGCACTTGTAGCAACCTTAAACACCATTTTCAAATTTGTATTTTTACTACATGTAACTAATTAAAATGGAATTTGTCTTTGCAGCTCTTCATCAAAAGAGTTAAAGTTGCTTCAAGTTCTGGGAACCATGCTTTGCTACAACTGGACCCCAGTTTCATGAGTGACAAAGAAGATGAAGAAGGAAGTCAAGCAGGGTCATGGATTGGAAGGTCTCCATTGTAGTTTGCTGAAGAAACTCCTGGGAAAAGTTGATTCACAGTCTGGTTCCTCCCACCCATAGAACAGCATGCTATGTGGAGAACCAAGCACAATGTCCTCAGCCACTTGCATTCCCTGCCTGGGCTTTACGTACTCTTGACAGAGACAGTGATCCACTATACGACCACTACATAACTAAGTTGCACTTCTTTGGTGTTCCTTTGTGTTCACCAGTAATATTGAAAATTGAAATTCCAATTTGGTATCTGAAATTATATCTGGTATTGTGCAGAAGTACTTTTTGCAAGTGCTAAATTTATCTTTTCATTTGAACTACATGCAAGTGCTTTGTAACACAACAATTTATGTAACTTGTTGAGAACCATCATAAGTTGAGGCTGCATAAGGTCCATAAGACAGAATCACCCGAACCATTGCATAACATAGTGCCTGTTGGTCTTTTACATGAAGAAGGACTAGATCCATTTTTATATCATAGCAATACTTATGATTGTTAATCAATCCATTTGACATGAAGGCAAAGTTTCTGTTCTGAGTTACTTCTACTTGTATGATTTATTGCAATGATAATGATGATACACTCTTATTGATGGAAAAGTGATGGGGAACCCTTGCATATGTTGGACTCCAGCCCTGTCACAATCCGAAGGAGGCCAGACAGACAGCTACAGCCATTGTGGGACTAAATTAATGCCTAAGTGTTCTTTATTTACATAACTTGTATGTTTTGCCTTCTGTTTTTAATTCAGTTCATTTGACAGGATGGCAAGGTGGTTTTAATACAGGTATTAGGGAGAATGGTTCCTTTTTAACCCCAACTCAAAAATTGTTTTTTTTTTTTGCATATTGCATAAGCTGGTTTTACAAATTGAAAAATTAATGAAATGATGCCACTTTCTCTCATCTTGATTTGAACATAATCTGCCAGCTATTGTAAACAGTTCAAAAATCTGTGGAAAGACTCCTTAAACAATATAGAATTTTATTGGAATGATTTCAAACAAGTTTCTTGAATTATTATGCTCTTCAAACAACATTTTCTGTTTAAGAATTGTCTTTAAGAATACACTTTTGAGCTCAATAAATAACCATAGGCCACAAAGTTTAACATTGTGTGACTTGCTTAGAATTTATTGTAGCTTTTGGTAAAATTTTATTACTTTCTAGTATTAGAGTATATGCATTTGATATTGTTATTCTTGTCTTCACATCTGACTGATGGAAAAATGTCATGGTGTAATGATTTATGTAAATATTGAAACTGTAAATATTAATCACTTTTAGCCTAGTACATTTAATTATTACACACAATCTAAAATTGTTTGAATGATTAAGTCATTTTGTAATGTTAGACTTAGTTGTTAGTCATCACATGATGAAATAGATTCTGTCAATTGGCCATTTTGAGGATTATTAGATTTTAAATTAATTTACTGTTTTATAGTAAAGGTTCTGAGCAAAATATCCTTTTCTTGTAACTTTTTAGGATGATGTGTAATTTATCAGTGGTTAAGAATATTTAAAAATGTTATTGTAAGGGTACAAGAATTACCGTGTATGTCTAACAAAGTTTCTGAAAATAGTATTCGTATGAACTATCACGTACGAGTAGGCATTTTGTCTTACATTATTTGACAATTTTGTTGTTCAATAAAGCTTTCTTAATTGTGAAATATGTGTTTATAAATCGTTGGTGGGTAAGGGGAATCCAAGATAATCTGGGCACAAGGCTACTTCTGTGGAAGAATACACTAGTGAAAGGATGCAAAGTTATCGGGGGAATTTGGTGGTTTTCCAAAAAAAACTGAGAGTATGTAGTGGGATCAAGAATGCCGAGGGAAATTTCTCGTACCATGGAATATCGCAATCTAGAACACTGACCTATTCTTCAAGTACCGTGGAATTTCGGGTTCCTAAATACTAAGCGATTCTCATAGTACCGTGGAAAATCGGGTTCTAGAGTACAGATCGATTCGTCTAGTACCGTGGAATTTCGGGACAAGAACACCTAGTGAAACTATGTATCTTCACTACAGTGGAAAAGACAATTTTTAGAAGAACACGAAAAAAAAAAACCAAATTGTCTGACCGCGCGCTCGTATACGGTACGTTATTATTTGCGGCAAATCTGAAAGTATAAGGAAATTTCCGGGTCTCCCCACGCCGCGTTTCAATGAAGTATCCTGACATCGGATTTTCCATGTCACGGGTTAAGTCCGAATCGGAACGAATACGGTTCCTGACACGCGGTGGACACGTCGCGTGTCTTGGAACACGGTACGTCCGGGTTTGTCCGTATTCTCGAAGAATACGGGTCCGTA
>JAHPZR010051978.1:27500-41034 GCA_019787425.1 Platygyra sinensis | reverse complement strand
TGATATATCAATATAACTCACCTAACCCACAGATACTTAGCAATTATTGAATGAGGCTGAGTAGGATATGAAGAATTCTGCAGATCAAGGAGGGTGTTATCCACAGAGGCCGAAGGCCGAGGTGGATAACACCCTCCGAGATCTGCAGAATTCTTCATATCCTACGAAAGTCGAACTCAATAATTGCTATATTATTCATTCAAAATATTTCCTCGTTCTTAAAGGAGTTTCGCCATTTCGCTCTTTCTTTTTCCGCTCACCAAAATAACACAACCTCTACCTCGTCCCCAGGTTTTCTCGGTGAACTGTTCAATAATCTGCAGCGGGCTGCACTTTTGACGTCATTTTGACGTCATTGGTTCAATAATTTGCAGTGGGCTGCACTTTTGGCGTCATTGGTTCAATATTTGGTCAACAGCAGCAGGTTATAGTGAATCATGCGTGTGGTTTTAGCCAATCAGAAACGGGGAATATTTTGAATGAATAAATGATATTTTTAATGCCCTGACTGTATCGACAAATAACTGACACTTGACCGAAAGGAAATGGGCCGCAAGTAAAGTATTAATAAGGACGCTTTGATTTGGAAGAATCCTGTTCTATAAACCTCAGTTAATCTAATTTATGCCCAGTGATCCCCCTTGAATTTGGCCCTAATTCGTCTCTCAGTACAGCAGTGTATCTTATTTGAGGACTACAGAGTGTGTGAGAGCAATTTTATCAAATTAGGATGAAAAATTTGTTATCTTGACCATCCGCTACTCAAGGTTTTTTTTTCAGACGTTTGCGAGAAGTTTTTTTTCAGTCGTTTGCGTATAAAGGTTTCGTTTTCTTCCTTGACCCTATAGATCTGCATACATCCTGCCCGTTACGTCTGGTGTAGTTCCAAGTTATTTAAATTTTTTTCTTTCCAGTTCCACCCGGTATCTTGTGGATTTCTCCTAATCACACAACTCAACTTGGTAATGACGTAACGTTGGTATGTACAGTGGTTGGTCGGCCAACACCACGTGTTGTATGGAAGAAAAATGGACGAGTTCTTCAGGATAGTCAATCCACTGGTAACATCACTCTAGTCAACATCTCCCCTGCAGATGGTGGAAGCTATGAGTGTTTGGCGATTAACATTGTGGCAAATGACACGCGAAGAACGCTGCTTAACGTTGTAGGTTTGTAATTTAGATCTCTTTATTACCTTGTGAAAGTTTTACCCTTTCTCTAACTCTTTTCTATCTTTGGCGAACTTTGCTTTCTTGACCGGCTCTATTGCAATTCATCTAGGATACTAAAACAGTGACTTTTTCTTCAGGAATCCCGACGAATACTGCCATTAGGAGCAATGTGTCTAGCAATGCTGCCTCTCTTGGTGAAGCTGTTGCGATATGGTGCTCTTCTCATGGCTACCCAAAACCAATTTGTCGAATTTATCATGAAGGTGCCTTGGTTAACATAAATGAAAGTGTTTATGTCATTCGAAACTTTACAGCGGCAGATCAAGGAGAATACACTTGTAATTGCTCCAATGCTGCGGCTGCAGAGGAAGTGAATATTACTCTTTACCTTCATGGTGAGTTGTGGCGCCGTACTCCACTAAACAATTCCGTAGCGAGAATAGTTCATTCGACTTGCGTTCGTGATAAAACTCTGGTAAATTTATAATAATTTATGTTAGAAATCAACGCGTGGTTGTTGATTGGGCATAAACCAGAGTTTTAGCATTGTTGTCTGACCAAGAACTTTTCTCTTAATTCTAAAAATTACTGCCCTTCGGGTTGTCATTCATAAACAACAAAAATCTTACCCTGATAATCAGACGAAACCACCATAATGTCTTATATCTGATTTTTAAATGGCATATCTGGACCAGTCGTAAACGAAGTCTCAGCCCAAATATTAATGTTTTTAAAGAAATGATTAATATGAAATACAAGACGGAAAAGTACATAGCCTTAAAAAACAACACGCAAAGGAAATTTCAGGCCGGATGGAAATTAACAAATCGAAAGTGGTTTGCGGACTCACTCGGCTGCGCCTCGTGAGTCCACAACATTTTGACCACTGTGATGACGCGTATCGTTGTCGATAAGACTATATACCACGCTAAACCACTTTCGATTTGTTAAATATACCACGCTAAACCACTTTCGATTAGTTTTTTACCACAATATCAAAGAAACGAAATCTTTATCTTGACAATTGAAAACACCGACTCGGATTTGAAAGTGCACGCGCTGCATTATGCAAATGAGCTGCTTGTACGCGTCAGACTTTTCAAAAACGTTTGCAAACTCGCTTAATATGCAGAAACAATTCGAAAAAAATGCTTGGGAAAAGAGTAATGACGCGTACTCGTTATCGATAAGAGTACACACCACGAAAAACCACATTTCGATTTGTTCTTTACCACAATATCAACGTCAAAGAAAATGTTTTTTTTCAGAGCGCGAGCTGAAAAAGGCATTGCGTGACACATCGACGCGAGCAGCGTGGTAGGGACTCTTATTTACCACGGTAAATTACCCAATCAGATTGCGAGATTACCTGCAATTGTGGTAAAATTATTTATTTACAGACTCAATTATCATCTATATACCATAGATCAAATAATTATCTTATCATCAATGTTTGTACCTAACGTAATTAATAATAATAATAATAATAATAATAATAATAGTAATAATAATAAAAATAATAATAATAATAATAATAATAATAATAATAATAATAATAATAATAATAATAAATAGTTTATTATCACTTCTGGCAGTTAAAAACTGAATTAACAGTGTAGTTTACAATTAATGTTTACAAGCTAGCTCTAACTACAGTAATGCAATTATGTTGTTGACTCCTAATAATTGTATTGTACTTTGTACAGTAATTAATAATGGAAATAAAAATGTGGACAAGAAAATTGAACTTTTGTCAGAAAACGTTTTGTAACAGTGCTATTCGATACCTGAATTGGAACAAGGATTACTTGTTCCTAAAAGGTTAATTTGTGTCGTATATTTTGTATCCTTTACAGAATCCCCATATATCCATTCCATTCTTCCTGGTTATCAACTCGTCAATGAAACAGGCAGTTTTGAGATCTTCTGTAATGCGACCGGAAATCCACCTCCTGTGGTAACATGGACACAAATTGACACCCGTGACAACAGCAAAGTCTATTCCACAGGAAAATCACTGAGAGTACAAAATGCTGAAAAATCAGACTTTGGAACCTACCGATGCACGGCTGTGAGCGTGCGTGGGGAAAATGTTTCTGCTTTGGCCACAGTTGGGATGGACAATTGTAAGCTAACTTTTCAAGTTGTCAGGTGCCTGTGTAAGACCACACAAAATATATTTGATACTTTACCGTTGTAATTCGCTTTTATTTCCAGACGCTGAGGAAATCGGTTTAGATCATCTCCACCCCTAACTTAGGGTGCGTTTTTTTAAAGAAAATCCAAGATTGGATTCTCTTAGTAAATCCTACAGAATCCGAAAACGGATTTTCCGTGTCTTTTCTAAACAGATCAATCCAAGATTTCTCGGATCAAGGTGCGTCAAAGGAACCGAAGAATCCACTTCCAGACTGGATTGATCCAAGATTTGTTGGATCATGGTGCGTCAAAGGCACCAAATAATCTACTCTGGAAGTGGATTCTTCGATTCCATTGACGCACATGAGCCGAGAAATCTTGGATTGATCTGTTTGGCAAAGAAACGCAAAATCCCTTTTAGGTTTCTTTCTGATTTAAAAATGCAATCTTTGATTTTCTTAAAGAAACGCATTCTTAATGACATGCCATAAATATATTCTACTAGACAATATCTACTGTAGTTCCCCTTTATTTGCCAAAGTGCTTGTTTCCTCGCCATGAGATTCCGTATCTTTATTGCAAATTGTTTTTAGTAATAAAACCCTCTTCAAAGTAAAAAACCTTCCGTTTTTACATGTAATCTGACCTCAAAGTAGCCAATGATAGCTCGAGCTATTTTTGTTTTTTTTTTTCCAGTTTCACCAGTGTTTCAAAGCGTTCCACAAAACTTTACCGTGTTGGAACAAGAAAGAAGAAATGTCACAATGTACTGTAATGCCACAGGCCAACCAACAGTAAAACTTTCATGGGTAAGAGTGCGAGATGGCAAAACAGTGGCTTCTGGGAATATTTTGCTCATCTCAGCTGCTGACCGGTCACACCGCGGGAAATATAGATGTGTCGCCGACAATGGAGTTGGAAATCCCCTATCTAAGTCAGCATTTCTTGAAGTACATTGTAAGTTTCCTTCGCTGAACTGTAAGCAAACCTAAAAAGCGTATCTTAAGAATGTTAAGTGCGTCCCTTATCGTTGTTTCATCAAAAAATCACTTCCAATCATACAGAAACAGCAACATTATCAAGGATCATATGTCAACATTGTAAATCATACGTAGGTCGTACAAATGAACTTCAGGTTGATATTTGATTGGCACTAGACAGGAACCCCAATTTGTTCAATATAATCGTTAAAATCACCTTCCATTTTGGCCATTATCTCTGTCTATTGGGTTATAGGTATTTCATTTAGCTTTTTTTTGTCGATAGTTTTAAACTATGATTGAAGGTCACCTTTGCATTAAGTCTTTTATGCAGTAATTAAGTCATTTATGTTTTTTGAAACTATTTTCTTTAAGATAAACCTTCCTCTACAAGATTAATCACCGATAAAGTGAATGCAGTAGTCCGTGGAAACGGTCGCATTGCACTGTCTTGCGTGACCGATGCCAATCCCCCGCCCAGTCACTACCAGTTTTATCGTGACGGTGTCTACCTCAGAACCAGTCTTACAGGAAAATACGGGATTCACCGAGCCAGATACTATGATGCGGGGAGCTATCTTTGTGTGCCAATCAACCGCCTTGGGACTGGTAGCAACAGCTCTGTCAACATTTACGTCAGTGGTGAGTTAGGCTGTGTTCATAATTGGCGCACGAGCACTGTTGTCTTTACACCAGCACAAAATAGTGTTACGTTAAGACACCGGTACTCGGAGAAGCCAAGTACCATTAAGTGCCCGATTATAAGGTCAAGCACTTACACGGGCTTCTGGTACTTGAAACAAAAGTGTGTTCACATTAGTACTCTAGCAGCGAGCTTAGGCATCGAGTGTGAACAGAAAGACTGAGCAATACTCAGATGATATTTGACAAATTTATATCAGTTTTTTATACGTCTGCCTTGTTATTGATCATGAATTTCATCAAAATAGCTGTGGAACCACAGACTACCTTGACAATGTTATGACGAAACTAATAGTCAATAACACGACAGAGAAATGAAAACTGGCGTCAATTTGCCCTTACAATAAAGTGTCGCATAAATTATAAATTCGTGTCTGTCCGTTTATTGACAACGAAAATTTGCCAATGATTGCGTGAAAATTTGAACCTTGTTCCCGAGATCTTCTAGCTCTGCGGGGAGAAGAAAGAGCTTGGCAGCTTTGTTTTGCAGTACATGTGTAACGTATATCATTCTGAAAATTCCTTTCCGCAGGTGCTTTCTCTATCATTCACTTTCCACGAAACATGACAGTTAACGAAAGTGCAAGTGTGTCATTTTTCTGCAATGCTACTTCTTATCCTCCATTTGAGCATTTGGTGCCTCACATCTCCTGGACTAAGCTTGGAGACAGCAGCAAAGTGTTTCCATCAGGTCAAACCCTTGTTCTACAGAATGTCAGTCGACATGATGAAGGAACGTACGTGTGTGAAGCTAAGAATGGACTTGGACTGCCTGATACTGCTGCTGCTGTTCTAAACGTGTTGCGTGAGTACAGTACACAAACCCGTTACATACCAGTCTAACCAGTAAGACTGATCATCAAGTCCAATCAAGGGCTGTCGCTATTACTGTTTAGAGTGTGGGAATGATGAGAAAAAACATTGAAAATCAGTAGTCAACAAATAGTGATACATTAACCAATAATGAAATAAAACACCATTTGCTGGAATCTTCAATGACAACTTATACAATGTAACTAAAATTATGATTCCATCTATCACCAGAAGTGAAGTAGCAGAGATTGATTAACTATTCCATCAATTAATCAAATAAAACATGATCCAGATGAAATGAACAAAGACCCTGCAGCTGCACGGAGCGGTTGACCGTGTTTACTGTTAGTAACCAACAACTCCACAAAATCGAATTATCCTCGCATCTTTAATTTTTCTCTTTTTGGACACTTTTTTTGCAGACAAACCGTACGACACCAAGCTGGAGGCAACAATTCCAGATAACGTTGGAGTGATTAACTCATCAGTCATCTTGAATTGTACCGCAAATGCCAACCCACCTGTTACTGCATATAATATTTATCACAATGGTATCCTAGTGTCTAATGCATCCACTGGTGTCCATAACATCACACGTGCCCTAGCAGAACATAATGGATCATACGTGTGTGTACCTTACAATGATTTTGGACCTGGACAAAGAGCCGCCCTGAACGTCACGTTTGTAGGTAAGTTGCATGTAAATGAAAAGATATCTATAAAAATAATCTCTATGTGACGCGAAAATATTTCTTCGCAGACATCATCTGTTCCGAGAAGCGAACAGTCTACCGAGAGCGAAACTCGAGAAAAACTGTGAGCTTTGAAGGAAAGATAGTGTCCACAAACAAACATCTGAATATATTTTCACGCAAATTGAGGGTATTGTGTTTATGATGCTTCAAATATTCTTCGCAACCCGTGAGATCTTTGCAAAATTGGGGAATAGCACTCAGATGTTCCTCAGTTTTAGCTGCGGCATATTTAGTCACATGACGCGTTTAGACCAATCACGTGCGAGCGAAAAAAGGGCAGTTCTAATGTTGTTTTCCACGAAGGATTATTTTTAAGCGCTCCCATAAAGTCCTGATCTGGCTGACTGTTTTCAATTTTTTTAAAATACGTTTGTCCTGTTTTCAGGCAGTGTAACTGTTGTGTGCTGTTAAACTTCTTTTCCTAAACAGGGCCCTGTGGTGTTAAACGTGTATATGTTTCATGGTCGCCTCTGATCGTAGCAGGAATGTACGCTAAAGCTGGAGAGTGGCCATGGCAGGTACAGTTGGGATACTTTGACGTCACCGAGAGTATCTCTCACATCTGTGGTGCCTCCATCTTGGATCATTACTGGATTGTCACTGCAGCTCACTGTGTTGAAAGTCAATTTAAAGAAAGAGTGGCATCAAATTTTAATGTCACTGTTGGTAGGTATTTTGAACATCTCCCCTAACTGAATAACTAGTGTGGTAATGTAAACGGGTTTTCGTTCGGAACGAATTCGAAAGATATCGAAAAGTTCAGCTGACGACGCTATAGGTGGTTGGCGAAGGAAATTGCAACCTGTCTCAAAACAGTTTTGACGATTTTAAGATGATAGTTCCATTCCTTGGGTTTACAAATTCTGCAGCTTACCTTTCCATGGGATTTAGAAAAATTTGTCCATAATGAAAGATAGAAGAGTGCTATTTTTCATTCATTCATTCATTCATTCATTCATTCTGTCGTAACTACTGTTTCTTACTGTCGTAATAGTATACGTAAAGAATATATGCAATAATTGATGTGAACTGCAGATAAACACGATGAAAGCATACTTTCGCAGTTATGAAAGAAAACATGTTGTTGAAAATGTAGTGAACCTTTTAAGCTTGTATCACAACTTTCTCTGCTCGTTTGGCTCATGAACTGTTTCTTAATCACTAGGAGAACTTCACAGAGGAATTACGGAAGGAAGCGAACAAAACATCCCAGTTGAAAAGATCATTTTACACAAAAACTTTGATCATCAAAATCTGCAAAATGACATCGCTCTGATGAAACTCAAACAACCGATCCTCTTTGATGCGCATGTCTCGCCGATCTGCCTTCCAGACTTCGATTTTGCTGTCGGTACCACTTGTTACGTCACCGGATGGGGGCTGTCTGGACCTTTGGGTTCTTCATCAGACATACTCCAGGAGACTATTGCCCCTTTAATGAACCACACAATTTGCAAAAATCATTACACAGGAATAAACCCGGTGACGTCGCACATGCGCTGTGCAGGGACCCTGGGTCAGAGTCAAGGTACATGTAAAGGAGATAGCGGTGGACCGCTGGCTTGTGAACGAAATGGCCGTTGGTATTTAATGGGTGTTACAAGTTGGACAAACGGTGGCTGCATGAATAACGGCGACCCAGGAGTATTTACTGATATTTTGTATTTTAGAAACTGGGTTGAGGAAGTTATGAGAAACAATACGAGGACGCTAGTGTAAAACGCACTAGGCGTTGAACTGTCTCTGATGAAACCTCTTAACATGTATCAACAATTTTTTCACAACTTTTACAATGAAATGAGAAAACAAAAGACTTGAATGTATAATGTTTTGAAGAAATACTGCGTTTGTAAAACGATTTTTAGCGCCTTTATAGTCATGTAGCTGTATATAATTTGTATTAATATAACGTGACCAGAAAAGTATCGAAAAAGAGTAATTTATTTATTAAAAATATGTCACTGAAACGCGACTCCTTTGTGCTAATTTATTTCTTGATATCCCTTAGTGTGCACGAATGATCAGTTCTTGTAAAGCCTCTCGTTTCGTCAACCTAACCCTGCTTACAGGCTCATATCTGGAGAACACACGTGCGAGCGGCGAGGCCGCGAGACAAGTGTACTTTTTTAGGGCCTCTGTACCAGATTTCTCCCTGCTGGATCGCTTTCTCTCACCGACTTAATCTTTCTCGCTCGCGCGTGTCACTCAAAGGTGAGCCTGGTCGCAGACTACTTCATCCACGCCAGTCTCCTTGCGCGGATCCTTTTAAATCTGGAGAGGATTTATAAACGCTACTTTTTTTCGCGTGGGGGGAGGGGCGGGGCGGTGTTTTTCTCTACTCTTACTCTTAAGAATTGTCTTTTCCAACAAAAAGAGTTTACAGATAATAGCCCTTTTCACGGTTAATTTTTCTTATTTGCATTACAATGTAATCCAACGCGGATGCGAGGCAATTTCTGGCTAAAACTATAAAATAGCCCGAAAATGCCTCGCATTCATGCTAGATTTTATCATGTAATGCAAATGAGCAAGGTTAACCGTGAAAAGGGCTATTGGGAGTTAAGACTTAGCTCTTGCATACGTGTTACATGAGGAGGCAGCGTATGTATAGACAGAAAAGGAAATACTACCGGCAACTTTATTAGTGGTTTTTGCGAAATTAATTAGCGGAGTACTCATAGAATTTTGTAAACTACTGACCCTCAAATAAAACTCACAAACATCTTGGTTGCAATATTCTAATTAATTTTAATTACTCCATCATAGGAAAACTCTAACAAAATAAATAAATATACACAGTTCTCATGAAATAACGATTTCTGATCTATAGAAAAATACACTATTTCGTAAACATATAAATATACCAAACTTGTTAATATTTGTTGAGAGGAAAATGAGCCGCATATTTGCTAATTTGCATTCCCCGTAACCTCGAAAAATAACATATTCTACGGCGCTTTGAACTAATCTATCCTAAACTAAAAAAAATAAGTCGTTGCTTGTTGCACCAAAGGACCATAACAGAGAAGAACAAATCACTCAGGCTAAGAAATGCTCGGAGATATTAGCTACATAAGCTACTCTAAAATCCGAGGTTTAATAATGTAATGCATGTATGTATTCCGCCATGATCTATTGTTTTGAGGAATTTGTTGTATATCTTTACCTATCTATATCATTAGTTATGAATGACTGCTGATGTAAGAGATAGTGGGCTCAAATCCAAAGATAGTGAGTCAAAGAACATAACTGGGATTGCATTCGCAAGAGAAATTGATTATTTCCCACGTTATGGCTCTTCGTTAAATAATTCTAATTCATATTAGCATTAATTGCCTCTATTACGGTGTTAAGGCCCGTTTACACAGGCAATTTTTGTCGCGGCAACTCGATGCAATTTTTGTCGCGCTAAAGTTGCAACTTCAAAATCGCACGTGTAAACCAGGTGCGATTTTCAGAGCGATTTGTCGCCGCGATATCGCAGTGGTTTCGAACAGGTTTGAAACTTGATGCGACAAAAATTGCATCGAGTTGCCGCGACAAAACTCGCCTATGTAAACGGACCTTTAGAAAACAGTTGCATACGTGGTTGTACACGTGATTTTACCTACACGCACAAGTGCAACATCGCACGCAATGTATGAATCGAAATTTTACTAAACTCTTTAAATTGGCTGATGTACCATAATAAAACAGTTTTTCTACTTGATATATTTAATGTAAAGAGACTACGGTTAATTTATACTAAAACAATTGGACTGCTGTCCCTGTTTTCTAGGAGCGATGGTCAACTTGGTTATGTCCAGTTGATTATCGGGCTCCTAAGCTCATATCTAAGTATTTTTGGTAGGACAAAGCATTATTCATTACATGACTTCCAAACTATTTATAAAATTCGGCATAGTTTTCTCTAATATACCACTATTTAACGTTTGTACGGCTTGTCTTCTCCATTACAATCATGATACATAAATAGCCTTCCATAAATAGGCAGTCTATTACAAATGTACGTAACGAAACGATAATGTTCGCCTATTTGCTAAATTTCAAAAAACTAAATAAATAGTGAATCTGGTTTCTTCTCATTTTTGCAGAGAGCGCATCTTGTAGTTCTGTTTGAACATGTTTCTTCCTCGCACTAAGGTTAATAGAGGAGTATTTTATGAAAATCTATGTTTTTCTGGGCATTTCCGTCTTAACCTTGCACAAAACATTTTAAGTTCTCGCTTCTCTCTGAGCGTTCATATATGAGCTCAAAACAAAAGACTAGCATAAGAGTTTGCTTCTTTGAAGTTTGACGAGCTTCATAACAATTGTCCACTGTTAACTAATCAATTTTATAATTTGCACTCGAAAGATTTTATTTTGAATTTTACTACCCTGACTACCAAGCCACTTCGTCATAAGTTAACGCTTAATCGAGAGATGAAATCCCCTGGACAGAATAAAGCTCCTCGAAAAACTGGTGGCAGTTGTTTAGAGGGTGTATAACTTACAGTCCTTACGTTTTCAACGGAAAGCAATTTACAAGTATCAGGTGCAAGGAGTTATTCTTTGAGCAAATGGGGCCCGATGCCTCAGAGCACTCTAGCGTGATAGATTCATTCTGGACAATTGTAATTCATTACTCTACTTTAAATCATGATTCTTGGGCTGATCCGTATGACGCACACGAACAAGTGCACTTGAATCTACCCATGACTAGATACATTAAATTTTAAATTGCTGTCCGTGAATTGTTTCTCACAACTTCCTCAACCCAGTTCCTAAAATACAAAGTATCAGAAAAAACTCCTGGGTCGCCGTTGTTCATGCAGCCACCATTAGCCCAACTTGTAACACCCATTAAATACCAACGGCCATCTTGCTCACAGGTCAGCGGTCCACCGCTATCTCCTTTACATGTACCTTGACTCTGACCCAGGGTCCCTGCACAGCGCATGTGTGACGTCACCGGGTTTATGTCCGTGTAATGATTCTTACAAACTGAATGGTCCATCAGTGGAGCAGTGGTCTCTTGAAGAACGTCTGACGTCGAACCCAAAGGTCCAGACAGCCCCCATCCGGTGACGTAACAAGTGGTACCGACAGCAAAATCGAAGTCTGGAAGGCAGATCGGCGAGACATGCGCATCAAAGAGGATCGGTTGTTTAAGTTTCATCAGAGCGATGTCGTTTTCAAGGCTTTGCTGGTCGAAGTTGTCGTGTAGAAAGATCTTTTCTACTGGGATATTTTGTTCCGTTCCTTCATGCAATCCTCTGTGAAGCTCCCCTAAAAATTACATATTTTTTTAAACATTATAAGTTGTAGTAATACTGGTAAAAGGAAAATCAATATCACATTGTTGGTTAACGATTAAAGACGACCTTGACAAAATACAGGTAAAGAAATAAATAAACGCAAAACAACAGAGGTATGTAGTCGTAGGAAACAAGGTGGGATTTTAGCCAATGGTCGAAGCTGATGATAATTCCTCATCCTCATATTCTGTGCAACCACTGATCAACTTAAATTCGGACACCCAGCTAAAGCAATCTCTAATGTCCCATTTGTGGACAAAAAATCCAATGTACTTACCAACAGTGACATTGAAGTTAGCTGCAGGCCTTTCTTTGAATTGACTTTTAACACAGTGTGCTGCAGTGATAATCCAGTAATGATCCAAGATGGAGGCACCACAGATGTGAGGGATACTTTCGCTGATGTCAAAGTATCCCAACTGTACCTGCCATGGCCACTCCCCTCGTTTAGCGTACTCCCCTGCTACAATCTGAGGCGACCATGAATGATACACACGTTTAACACCACAAGGACCTAGCGAGGAAAAGAGAAACTGTATAACCTCAGTTTGATAAGATGATTTATTTAACTCAGCTCGGTTTTACAATAGGTTAGATTTACATAGCAACTAAACACAGTACAGCTAAGGAATAAAAGAAAAAATGTAACAATAAAATAGGAAGCGAGTTGAGATCATCCAAATAGTAAAGGCTAATCTAGTGGATTACCCCTATTATAAAATACTGTTAAAGACAGAATTAAGAACATATTTTTTTTTATAAAAAGTATTTCTTCATGCGCTAAGGTAAATAGAATAACAATTAAGCATAGAGTTCTTCAGGGTTTTACGAAATATTTTAAGAGAATTTGAATTAGTTGTACTTCAGGCAAAGAATTCCAAAGGCGAGGACCAGTGAATTTTAGGGAACGTAGGCGTTATTGGGTGGTATTAAGTGAGGCTACATAAAGATTTCTATTGCATGATCGCCTCGTTGAATAGGAATGAACAGAGGATGTAAATTTTAAATATTTACTGAAAAAAGGGGGGGGGGGGACAGTCCATGTGACCACAGATAGACAAAAGAGAGAATCTGTAACTCAGTGACATGATTGAGCTTTAGTAGATTGAGGGATTTGAACAGAGGCTCAGAATGGAATTTTTTATAGAACAAGAAGCGTTTTGGTTTTTGGGACACATTACTGAAAACATTTGTGGACAATGAGTTAAATTAAAAGAAATGTTCTTCATTAACTTTAATTTTTGTGTCTAGCTTACCCCAAGTCGCCTAGTAATTGGGCATACTTCTACGAAATAACAGATTTACCGACCGACCAGGATTAATAATTGCTCACCGCTTTGGTGCAATGAATTTTCATGTAAAAGCTAATCAATACCAGAACATTGTTTGTCCAATTCAAATTTTTTTACAACTTAAGTCACTGACCTACAAATGTGACGTTCAGGGCGGCTCTTTCTCCAGGTCCAAAATCATTGTAAGGTACACACACGTATGATCCATTATGTTCTGCTAGTGCACGTGTGATGTTATGGACACCAGCGGATGCATTAGACACTAGGATACCATTGTGATAAATATTATATGCAGTAACAGGTGGGTTAGCATTTGCTCTGCAAGTTAGGATAATTGACGAGTTTAACACTCCGACGTTGTCTGGTATTGATGCCTCTAGT